>QLPN01000563.1:0-43156 GCA_003314395.1 Albatrellus ellisii
GAACAAGAGGCCCACATGTTGGCCAGAGTGGGAGAAGCTGAAGATGAGAGACAAGGTGTACATGTCAGGCCACTATTATTTTCTCTATTTTTCTCCTCATTTTTCTCTATTTTCTTACATCTATATCCTCATAGATCTTACAATCACTCCTGATCTATCAAAGTGATTCTCACAGTCACGTACTCTTTCTCTTCGTCTTTATTGGCCGATGACGTATATGTCATCCAATCTCTGATCGGCCCATTCTATCTTTAGCTATGACCTCTTATTCTCACACTTACTGTGCATGCTCACCAATCCTTCTCACACCTGCTGCAGAATATCACCAATCACTCCCACAGTTGCTGTGGAGCCTCAGTCAGCACTGACGCATCCCCTCTATTATTAGATATGATGTCATCACTTTACTTTCTCATTCTCCAGCCCTATACTGTACTGCATGGTCTGTGCACACTCTAGGGTATTATATATACATAGGACTCCTAGCAGTTTATTCCTCAGTTCTGATCATCTGGGATATCCACTATGTACAGTACTGTTGAAACATTTGGTACGCACCTACACATACATACTTTCCTTCGGTCTCACCTTCCTACACGCACGTATTACTACACAACATATACGTACCCTTACACATTTCCCCTCGGACTCATTACAAAGCCGAGTAACTCTCACTCCACTTGCATTTCCGGGACAACGTGCATCCCTCTCACTTAGGTAGTCGTTGTTCTCTACATACCATCTCCGCGCCAACTCTACCACTACTTTACTATATAAGATGGACACCCCACAGTATATCTCCTCAGACGTCTTACCATGAGTCTGAGTGAGTACTTATCCACTTACATCTTATCCTCCACCTCATCATCTTTCCCTGCAGCTCTCTTACCACACTTGGCACCTGCTGTGTCCAATGCTACTCTTACCGCTGCAGATGCCACTTTGATATCACTCAATATCATCTCTTTTATTCTGGTTCTCTTGGCCTGCCCAAGCCTGCGCTCACAAGTACTCTCTTCTCTCTCTATTACTATACACT
Organism: Albatrellus ellisii; assembly: GCA_003314395.1. NCBI lineage: Eukaryota > Fungi > Basidiomycota > Agaricomycetes > Russulales > Albatrellaceae > Albatrellus > Albatrellus ellisii. The sequence goes on from QLPN01000563.1 coordinate 1,040, forward strand.
AATACATCTGGGATATCTGCTAGTCAAAGTGTGATTGTCCTTTATTTTTAGTCTTTCTTCATTGTTCAGCTTTGGCTTAGCATTGGCCTCACAGTACATAGGTATGCAGAGGAGAGAGATGAAGAGCACTAAGAGTACAGGTATGTCAGACTAGAAGAATAGGGAGAGGGTGTGCTAGAGAGAACCTACCTCAGCTAATAGTAGAGAAGCTGAGGTGGTTAGATGAGGAGAAAAAGAAGATATAGTGAGAATAAGATAGAGTTACAGCAGAGCCACAACTCTAGAGGGGAAGAAAAAGACAAAAGGGGAAAGAGGAAATGGTATGACAGATAAAGGAAAAGATAAGATGGAGAGATAAGATAGGTAAAGATGTAGAGAAAGATGAGGTAGATATGATATACAAGTGTAGACAGAAGATAAGATATATGAAGGTGCATACATCATGTGTATGGAAAGGCATGGTCAGTGTTGTGCTGAAGTAGCTAAGTCAACAGTTGCTGAGGTGAGTATCTCTTCTCTCTCAACCCTCTTCTGATATACCTGCTCTATGCAGCTCTCTCTTTCCCTGTGTACCCTCTGTTGGAGATTACAGTGGTATGTGACAGTGAATGTGTGATAACATGACTGGGCAATAGCACAAATAGCACAACTATGCCACATGGACTTGTGGGACTCAGGGACAATACATACAGACCCTACTTACAGAAAAACTTCCTTCACATTGTTTTCTTTCCCCTCAGTCTTCTATGAAGAGACTGAGGTCAGTACTTACTCATACATTGTTCATGTTTTTATGTTTTCTCACTATTTCTTCCTGTAGAATACAATTCTCTTCTTTCATCAGTCAGCCATGCTCTTTTCCAAGCAACCTCCTTCAATACCCTCTACCATCTGGTACACCTCTCCTCTCATCTTTTAGATGCTCTTCTACCTTTGGACCATAGTCCTTTAGTAGCTCTTCCTCTTTGTGTGGCTCCAAGCCTATCTTGATCTCATTATGATCCATCTATTGGTTGCTTTGTTGCCTGCATATTAACAGAGGACACACAAGAGATGAGAGTCAAGCAACCTAGACAATCTGTCTACATACCAACAGAGCATGGATCTGGGTTCTGCAGCATGCCCTTGAGCATTGTGACAAGCTTGGAGAAATCTGTCATCAACCTGGTAGCATCACCTTCAGTTTGCACTGCTTTCTGTCTCAAAAAAGTGGGCAGTAGGTATTGAAGGAGGTTGCTTGGAAAAATGTGTGGCCAACTGTAGAATGAAGAGAATAATATTCTCAGTCTCTTTGTAGAAGACTGACTTGTAGTATTATAGTACTGTACCTGTAGAATGAAGAGAATAATATTTTGCAATAACAAGGTTATACATACAGGTGTTCTTCTGCACAAGAAACACCAGAAAGACATCCTAAGAACAAGGACTGAGGGGGAAAAAAATGAGCTATGGTAAATAGGCTATGGTGCATGTCACTTAGTCACCACTACTTTTGTGCAACATTCTTAGCACCTCAAGATTTTACCCAATTTCTTATCCCTCTTGCAAAAATGTTTGTTTTTGCCCAAGGAATGAAACCTCTAGACAGATTTTGATAATACTCAAATTTGAGAGGGGGTTTTTCTTTTCAGAGGTCAATTTGGCACAACTCTACAAAATGTAGCTATCATGATCAAAGACCCTTGCTACTAGCCAAATATGTGAGCTGGGCTTTCATGAGGAACAGGGTTTCCAGCTGATGACTCAGAGTGTGTATGTGGCTGTTTCTCCACAGTTGGCTTTGTGTGAACCTTTGGGGCCTGTGCCACCCAGTTCTGTATCATTGATACTTGTGGGTCATTGCTGTATCATTTGACTGTGAGGTTCAGGAGTCACAATAATGCTATACTGGACACTCATGATTTTTTTGCAGCAATACATTCCCTTTCATGATCATGTGCAGCCTTTGCATTTCACTGCACTGTTAAAATTGAATTCCCTGTGTAACCCAAAGCCCTGTTGCTTTCCACTTTCTGCCAATCTTTCATCATCATTTCAAGGCTGCACTAGCTTCTTCATATTTAGTCTGGCAACTTAGTGCCTTGACCTCAGCTCTTAGTGCTGCCAAATTATGCTCCAGCTCTTCACCCTCAAACTCCACAACACCCTTATCACCATCAGACCAGTCTGAGTCAGAATCTGGTGCATAATCACTGTCTTTTGACCAGTAGCAATGGATGCTACCTTTGTAACCACACTCATTCTCTACATCATTGTCATCATGGACCACTGGTTGAGCATTGTTGGGTTCTGCTGGGTGGTGTTTCATGTGACAAAAAGCTTGAGCACATGCAGCTGCAGTTTTTTTGGCTTTTCTGGCCATGATGGATGGTCCTCATAATAAGGAATAGCTGATATATAATTTCCATTCACCATCACTAGTAGAGTCAGATCTAGATACTGCCAGGGCAATGGGCATGGCATGAGGCAGACATGAGGTTTCCTACATAATATCAAAGCTGTTCCTCCTGCCCCAGCCTAATTTGGACTAGGGGTTAGGGTTATGATTTTTTTGTGTCAATTTGGTGCCTGCACAAAAGTAGTGGTGACTAAGTGACCTGCACCATAGATAAACTGCCTGTGGCTTAGAACTGTATAGTAGCAGAGTGATCAAAAAAGTAGCTGTAATCATATGTTTTTTGTGGAGGCTTGGAGATGAAAGTTTGCATATGCATCAGCTTCTGCCAAGTTGCCTAAAATGGAAGTAGTAAGTCATGCATGCACCAGTTTGCAATTCCAACATAATATCCTATAGGTGAAATAGTGAGAAAAATATATAAGATGAACAGCATAGAGAGTAAGTACTGACCTCAGTCTCTTTGTAGAAGACTGAGGGGAAATAAAACTATGCAAGAGGAATTTTTCTGTAAAGTAGGGTCTGTCTGTATCATCCCTGAGTCCTGCAAGAGGTCTGTGTGGTGCAGTCACCCAGTCACACTTTCACTGTTGCCCAGTCACGCATTCACTGTCACCCCAGTCATGTGTTCACTGTTGCACACTGCTGCCAACTCCAACAGTAGGTGGGGGTCATCAGGCCAGAGAGACAGTGCCACACCTCGACTATCTTGATCACCTTTGAACAGCCACTTGCTGCAGACTGTAGAGGGGAAAAGGTGGTGAATGCTTGGGTAACTGCCTGTAAGACTGGAAAAAGAACTGAAGGACATATGGTGTCAGGATTTCTTTCTTCTCTTTGTTACTAAACAAGTCCAGAATACTATGATAGGTACACTAGCCTAACAATGGCCTTCTTGTACAAATACATGGGCCCAACCCCATAGCAACAGTGTTGTGCTGTGCAGTATGTTTCCCTTTACATCTTACTTCCTTGTTCTTCTGGTACTACTTAAGAGGTACAATGAGTGCATGATAAGGTCATTCTTGACCTCCTGTACCCACATGTAATGCAACTCATTGTTCAGAATTGTACTCTGTTGTCTTTCTCAGAGTCCTAGTTCTCTGACCATAGGTGTTCAGCCATGATGCATGCTGAATCCTAACACTAGGTCAAGAATCCTTCTTCACCCCCTGTAAAGACTCATCCTGGCACCACTGATCCCGCATCCCTTGCCCACAGGGTTTAGGTTTAGCCCCAAACAGGACATCATCCTTTTCAGAGATCTCCCAGTTGACTATCTTGGCCATGACACTTGGGAAATCACTGGCACTGACCAGTACCTCAAAAGCAATAGTGCTATCTCAGCAGACCCCTCATTCCTGAACGTACAAGTTTATCACCTTGATCTCTCTACTTCCATCTCAGTTGATATCCCACTTCCCAGAGGTATCCCAACTACCCCAGGAATGGCCACCAGTCCCATCCCTCTTCCACTCCCATCAAGAACATTACAAATCCACAGAAATCCCCTGTCCTACCCCCCTCTGCCACCTAGCCCCACCCCAACCCAAACAATGTCCACATCTACCCCCCTGTTTATTGAAAATCAACAAACCCCCTGAATATGATGGCTTGAGAAAAGACTTCCAGAGTTTTTATCTCTCATGTCAAAAATACCTCATTGCCCATGCCAATCTGCTTCCCTCAGACAGTCAGAAAATCCTTTTTGTACTGTCCTTCATGACCAAAGGAATGGCAAAGGCCTTCAATGATCACTACTCACTCAAAAACTTCAAAACACCTCCATACCCCTTGTATGCTGACTTTCTGACAGAATGGAAAAAGACCTTTGATGATCCACACAAAACCAAGCACAGATATGCTGAACTATGAGCTCTCAAACAGAAAACCACCATGGTTGAAGAATACAATGCCACCTTTTTAGCCCTGGCCTACAAAGCTGGAATCGTTGACAATGAAACCAAGATTGACTATTACAAACAAGGCCTCAATTCCACCTTATGTGACAGAATATATAACAGAGATCTGCCTACCACCTTCGATAAATGGATGGAGCATGCCATTCAGTTGGATGTCCAATGGAGATCTAGACAGGATCAGAAGAAGCTCTGCACACCCACCTTTTTTCCTTGTGTCCCTAACACTCTTTGATGTGACCCAAATGCCATGGATGTTGACAGAACCCATTCAGTCTCTAGTGAACAGCCTAGACTAAAGAAACTCACAGACAAAAATTGGGAGAGATTACAAAAGGAGGGAAAATGCTTTGCATGCAGACAGAAGGGACATATGGCATCACAGTGTCCATCGAAGCAGGTAAAGCCTCAAATACAAACAATGGCAGAAGACTCATTGCTCAACACATCCAACCCTGTTGTTCCACTGCCCCCACCCTTGACATCTTGCCAATCTTGGGTGGACTCCTCTACTCTTGACCATGACACTGAACGAAAAACCCTGAGCCCACCTGCATATGACACTGAAGAAGTCTGGCAGCTTTACAAATGCATTTGTGCAATGCCAATGGAAGGCAGAAGGACATTCACAGAATTATCAGAGGATTTTTGATAGGTTCTGAATTCTGTACACAACTCGGAACCACCATCATGTACCCTGACAATATGTTAAGAGCCACACCATCTCCCAATTCCTTTACCATCCCTGTTGTGCTCTCTAACTCATCACAAAGTCATATAATCAAAAGAAGGGCCCTCGTTGACAGCAGGGCTACCAACAACTTCATCAACATTTGCCTTGTAGAGAAGGGCAAACTCTGACAATGACCTTTACCCAAGGAACATACTATCTGGAATGCTGACAACATGGAGAATATATTGGGACAAATCAAGAATGAGGTTGAGCTTTGTATGCAAATCAGAACTCATATTGAAATTCTTCACTTCTATGTGACAGAATTAGGACATGATGACATTATACTAGGGCATCAATGGCTTACACACCATAATCCTGAAATTGACTGGTGCAAAAAGCAATTGAAACTCTACTGGTGTTGCCCATCCTCAATCTGTGCAAAGAAGCATATCACCTGGTCCTGTGGAATCCATCTATCGGCAGGACTCCCCCTCAAGCATGACAATCAAGTATACATGGGTTTCTTTGATGAAGAGAAACTACACCAGACCACTCACATCGAGTCCAGACCCCCTATTCCACCCTGTTTTTGTCAATTCCAGTCTGTCTTCAATGAGACTACCTCACATGTGTTACTTCCACTATGAGAGTGGACCACACCATCAACCTTAAACTGGATGCTGTCCTGACAAATAGTTGTAAGATATACCCCCTCAACCCCACAGAACAGGAGGCATTAGATGCCTTCCTACAGGACATGTCTACAGCAATTCTGCCTCTCTCCTGACCCCACTATGCCCATCCCTCATGTCGACCTTGGAGGAGATCCACAAGAATATGCAGAGGCCAACAAATATCCCCTTGCACAACAGACCACCTGATATCATATTGAGCCAAGATGCAATCAGGATGTCTCCAAACCTTCACACATCTATTTCTAACCCCTAACCTCACCATCCATGTCGACTGCACCTTACACAATCTCACAGATGAAGGCATCACTGCAGATGTTGACTGATACTATGCTTATCATCAGTGTATTCAAACCTTGGAATCATTCCACCAACACTTCACAACACTCCTCCACCAAAGGCAATGGGAATTTGCCAAAATCACAAATCAACTGGTCAATGCAGAGGCAGAAGACCATCTATGACCTCACCTCACAGTAGCATACTTCATTGATGTTCCAGGATCCCCACTGTTACCGGTCCCCCAACCATTACCCCCAGTCAACCCACCAGCACATCGCATCCCTGGAGGGGTGCTCAAATATCATTCCCAACATTCCCCCAAACATGCTGGAGCTGTGGCTGGTTAAGCCATCTTCAACACAACTGCCCCACCCCTCAATGCCCCATATTTGCCACCATATTTGAATGCAACTGCTGTTGTGGCCCCCATACCAGGACACATACATCAGCATGCCTCTATTGTAGTGAATGTGGACACCCAGACACCCACCTCACAAGTTGTAATTGAGGAGCAGTGGAGTTCCATCAACAAGCAGCAGAGGCATACAACTATTATGACTATGAGGAGAATGAGGCAGAGGCATATGAGTAATGGGTTTTTGAGATGAAAATGATAATGAGGGGCTGATGTCAGGATTTCTTTCTTCTCTTTGTTACTAAACAAGTCCAGAATACTACGATAGGTACACTAGCCTAACAACAGCCTTCTTGTATGAATACATGGGCCCAACCCCATAGCAACAGTGTTGTGCTGTGCAGTATGTTTCCCTTTACATCTTACTTCCTTGTTCTTCTGGTACTACTTAAGAGGTATGACAAACACATGATAAGGTCATTCTTGACCTCCTGTACCCCCATATAATGCAACTCATTGTTCAGAATTGTACTCTGTTGTCTTTCTCGGAGTCCTAGTTCTCTGACCATAGATATTCAGCCACTATGTGTGCTGAATCATAACACATGGTCTCTGTCTCCTCATCCAAAATGACAGGCACAGCATCATGCATTGCCTCTGTCTCTGCACCAGAGGTGATGTGCATGGCCTCACCTGCTAGCCAATAGTTGACATTGGACACAGAGGAGAACACAGTCGAGGCATCCTGTCACACCCATGGTAAATCTCATTATTACAACATGATGCCAAGTAGATGCTGTATGCATTGAGGACAACTTGCACACTTCAGCTCTGACCTTGAGATCCCACCTGAACCAATGAAACACAACATAAAGTGCCACTGTGAACATCATAGGACATTGTCAGCACTGAGTCACTTTTGTCCACACAAAAGTGATGCAGAAGCAAATGAGTAACTTGGTAGCTACTGTGGGTGCAACATCCCCCCAGCTGACTTACAGCACTGCTGGTCTGTAATAGTGATGAGCAGATGGCAATTATTTATGGCAGTAACAAAGAGCATCAGAGGATGTTTGCCATGTACATATATAGTCTGTAATGAAGCAGTGATGATGGTGGTGATGATATTCTCTAGTTTGATTGTGGTCCCTTCTGTCCTCACCATTGGGCCTCCATGTCTCTGTCAGACCACAATCAGAGATATTGATCAAGTTCCTGGTTAAAGGCTGATGAGCCATTCTGCCTCCATTTCTCATGTACCCCAGTCTTTGAGAGTTCTGTGCTCATTTTTTGTAAACTTCTTGTTCTTCATACCCTTTCAGGCCCTTACCTATGGAATTTCTTCCACTTGAGCCTATCGCATATGCAGGCAAAAACATAATTATAATGTAGCTTGCCTAAGGTGGATGTTGTGATGTAAGGTATGGGGCTATGCTCGATGGCAATGAGGGAGGTACACTGCTTGAGGTTGAGTACTGGGGAGACTTGTAGTGGTAAGTACAAAGGGACAAGATGTTGGTGGTGTACATGGTGATCTGGAGGGATCCATAGTAATGAATGATGAATGATTGTAACTCAATGCTGAATTCATGGGGTGGGATAAGTGGCAGAGCAGCTGTTTGTGGTGAAATGGCACATGCAAAGGCACAGAGCCCCATTGGTGATATTGTGGATCCCCTATTGTGTAACACAGTGCTTACATAACTTTATAGAGCTCATGTCGGATTGTGCATCCAGCCCAATCATGGATGACACTTGCAATAACCTACTGCCAAATGGCATATTGACATCTGTGACCACCTCCCTCATGGTGCCACAAGAATTCATGTCGAGCAATGCCTGCATAGCATCATCTGGCATGTCCTTGACCTCCAAGATGACCAAGGACTATTGAGCACAATGTTGGGTGGGTCATGCTGTGCAGCAAGAGTGGAGGGTGTGCACAGTGTGGTGAGGGCAGTGTTGCCCTGTGAGAGGATGTACTTGATCACAGCTGAACTTGGCAGATACACCTTACCAAACCAAACTTGTGGAGGACAGATGTTTGGATGTCGCAGAAGCTACATGTTAAAGAGATAAATTGTAGCCTGAGAGAGATTCTACATTGTGTATGTTCACCATATCTTGCAGAATATGGACATACTTACAACATTTATATATCATTGTGAGTAGACACATTTGCAAGATGACCAAATCTATGAGAATATTGATTCCTCTGAGTTCCAAGTGCTTTGATGAATGAGCATGAAAGATTAATATGCATAATTTTCTGGGTGATGTTTTGGAGATATAGGTCAGGCAATTTTGTGACCCATCCATTCCTATGAATATTGTACTCAGCAGTTCCTTCTCTGCTTAGCATGCCCACAGAGGATGGAATTGACAGGGATGCCATCCTTCAGCACTCATGGGAATGAGAGATGGACCTGACATAGTCCCTGCACAGGCTGTATCACCCTCAACCTCATAGTTGTTAATCTAAAAGGGACTTGGCTTGAACAGCATTCAAAGCACAGGACCCATCTGGAATGTACAGTCTGAGGAAGGATTAGAGGTCCCAGACTGCATGGAATTAATTACTAGACTCAGACGTAGTCTAGGACTAGGGTGGCAAGTGTCACCAAACACAACGGAACAGTCAATTTAATTATCCCATGTAAACATATGTCTAAAAACTCCAATGCAAGTGCAGTAAACCTCATAATCGATGACCTGACATCATGGTTTTACTAGTCTAGTTCCCAATCCACCTCACAATACTCATTGCTGTTGAAGCCAGCTGACTGATGATGCAGAGATAAGGATTAAGGTGGGATATTCACTGACTTTTATGTCTATAGTCCATCTACATAATGGGCTGGTCTTTGATACCATTGTGTGATAGTGTTTGACTGAATTGATGGCTGATAGTAATGCCATTGGACAGGAGTGGTAGCATTTATAGGAAGGTGAGTAAAAGAAATGCTAGTGGTCAGCATGTCGCTCTCTGACCCCCACAGAGAAAATTTGTCAAACTCACCTACTCATGAACTTGGTCTTTGGCAGACAGCCATGCCTATACTCTGGTAGGGCCCTGGACTGCACAGTCTTCTTGTGCTGGCCACTCTTTGTGTGCCTATTGAAGGTGTCTCTCCTCATTGTCTGGTACCTACATGGTTCACATCAGTAAGGGGTGACTTGACCAGACTGATCTTCCTGATGATGGGTCTGCATGTGGTGGACCCTTTCACTCTCCCAAGAAAACCATATCATGCATAACTCACACTTGATCTTCCTTTGGACTCTGTGGCTCAGCCCCAATGACTGAGCCCAAAGAGGTTTCCACTGCTCTTTCAAGCTCAATGGTCCTTCTGTTGAGCCTGTCAGATGTGGATCTCTGGTTAGTTTCTGGGGCTAGCCCTGCAATGTTGTTGATGTGCAGGTGGGCAGGGGCAGCAGTGGGGATGGCTGTGGTGGGTGTGGGGGCAGGGAAGGCTGCAGTGGAGTAAGAGGTAGGGAAGGCTGGGGCTAGGGCTGGGGCAGGGAAGATGGTGGTGGTGGTGGTGGTGGTGGTGGAGAAATGGAAGGTGGGGAAGGGACTGATATTGATCCCACTGGTATGGTAAGTGGGAGTCATGTAGAAGGCAATGTGGGAGGTCACTGCAGTGACAAGGGTGCAGGAGGTCATGGCAACAGCAGGACCAGTGGGGAGGGGGGCAACTTGTGGCATGTTGTAGTCATCATAAGTCTAGAGGTGATACTGGTAATGCCAACACCCATGTAATAATTGAACATTTGATCAGACATCTGTTAAGGAACACCATGGATTTGCAGGATATATATGCACATGGCACCATGACATGTCATATGCTGACTGATAGCCATCAAGATTATATTCACCCACCAGCTGCATGAGGAACAGGTCATCAATAATATTGGACATGAAGTTGGGTGCAACATTGACCATGGTAGGGACCAGGGTGCCATTTAGCAAGTCCTCCCATGAGGGGAATGGAATGCTGGAAGATTCACAGTTGTCAGACATTTCTGCACAATGATGCTGGAGAAGTGGAAGGGGCATGATGTGGTGTGTGTGTGTCAGTTGAAGAATTCACTTCGCATGAGTTCATGATTTGATGTTAGAGTCCAGCCCAGTTCATTAAAATATCCATCACATTGACATCACTCTGTCTTCAGGTCCCCCATTGCTTCCACATCTTCACATCCACCTTGTGGCTTCTGGGAGGATAGTATATATTTCATGGCCCTCATAGTGGGTCACCCATGTGGTGAGTATGGCCAGTCACACTTCACTTACATAGTGATCTCTTCCAGAAAGTGAGGAAATGCAATTGTTTCTGACTCTAACCATTTATTCTAGAAGAATGCCTCATGTTTTCCTCTGCTCCTTTGAGTCCATCGGTGTGCACTCAAATATTAATGACTTAGAAAATGCTCAGACATCGGTTGTTAGCACCATATCACCACTGTTAATTGCACTTGAATCTGTGGTGTCCTACCAGCTCAAAGTGACTTCATCAAATGTCACATGAAATTAATTGGTTGCTGTGTCTGAGAATCAGAGTGCTCTCATGTAACAATCAATAAACATCATATGCAGACATTGTACTCTCAGCTTCTTATTGGATCGGTTGTTTCTTGTGGAGCACCTTTATGACTTGCTTGGATTCATATCATGGGCAAGTGTACCATTACTCTGGGACGTCACACCATCAGCACTTTCCAAGCAGACTGATCTTTTGAAATCAAAGCAACCACCACCACACAACTGAAGCCAGGACTGTGAAAGTGGAAATTGTTTGCTCATTCCGTTCAAGGTCCATGACAGACAATTCCCATTCAGTACCATCTGTCAGGATGCGTTATTTTTCTTTCATTTTCTACAATTTTCTTTTATCTTATTGTGAAAGATCTGCAATTACATCTTATCTTATCTGATCAGATCTTTCACGATAAACTATGACTCATTACTCATTCATCATCAGGCCACTTACCCTTTCCTTATGACACATATTCCCACAGACACTTACAAATACTCTCATGTCAACTGTGCAATGCTGCGCATTACTTACTGATCATTCTCACACATGCTGTGCATGACATCATGCTATCCTCACTTCTATACTTCAAATGCCTGCCCTACAGTGACATACACGGTCTGTGTGCACAGGCATTTACTATATATACTATATGTCGTATTGTACTTGTTCCTTAGCTTAGTACTTCTGAGATATCCGCTTCATAGTGAGTTAGTCTCTGCAAATACTATCATCCTTTTCCTCCCTTCCTCTCATAAGTTCCATTGTGTGACCTCGCTAGTCACGTCAGCCTCACACCATCTGTGCTTCTAGAATGATGTTCAAATGTGAATGAACCTTGGCCCCTCCAAGCAGTTTGCTTGTTAAGAGGCTGTGAGGACATATGAACTGGTTGGACACTGCTTCCTGAATGGGGACAGAGTCCTTGAGTGACTGGGAAGCCATCAATCTAGTCTCCATAGCTGACCTCAGCAGAAGATGGTGCTTGTGCATTACCATTGCCCAAAATCTGAAGCTTCAATCTTGTGTCACTTTGAATCTGAGGTCATCATGAATCTGCCAAGCAATCAATTGCCTGTAGCCCATGAGGCTCAAGTGGCCCAATATGATTTCTTCAAGTTCTGCATGGTAGAACACATTACACTAAACACTGAATTGGCACTCTGGTGTGCATGCATGCTGCAATGAATAAGTTAGTTAAACTGCTAGTGAATCAAGTAGAACTTGAATAGCTGGCAAGTAAGTTGTGAGAGATGATTACATGGATCACTCACTTGATGCTATGCATGCCACAATTTTGATGGATGCAAAAATGCTGGCATTGATCAGGTACTGTAATATTAAGGCTCAGAATGAGTTGGAAGCCAGAAGTCAGTGGTCTCAGAGCCAAAGGCATTGTGTGACTTGGAACACTTTGATAATTGTGACTCAAAGTGGCACTTGGCCCATGGCCCAATCAAACATACACATTGCCATCTTCAAGTACATAGGTATCATTGTTGGCATATACATAGCAATAATATGTTGTTACTAGATGAAATGAACATAGCATTTGTGATCGATCCACAAATAATGTCTGTTTTCATCATACATGGCAGTGGAATAGCAGATTGATGGGTAACATTGCATGCTACTATATCACTGACACCAAAGATGAAAACCAGGAACACACCACTCCAGAATGGATTGCCATACAGCATGAATATGGATGGGACCTCCATCTGGATGGTGTACACTATGCGTTCAATGGGACACAATACAGGAATTATGAGGCAGTCATTCAACTGATGCATGCATGGGTGTGTGGCACACCAATTTGGCCAGCTATGAACAACTTGGCATGATACCTCATGGGGACAGCAGCAAGCACATTACCTGTTTATTGTTCAAGCAGGACAATGGTGCCATGCACCCCCCTGGACTCAACCTTAATGCAATGGTTGATGAATGCACTCTGCACATCTGTCAAGCAATAAATAGCTGCCACACTAAATCTGCAAGCAAGTGTTGCAGGTTAATGGAACATGTAAGATCCACAGCAACAGCAAGGCAAGCACAAGTAATAAGACATAGATTATGCCACTTAGGAATAGAACACACCAAGGCTGGAGATGTGGTACTCAGAGAGTGCGGGGAAGAGCTCTTATGCATTAGGGTAGAAGTGCTTACACCATAGCCACCAACACCACAAGGTCAATCTGGGCAGGGTGACAGTGCACTTGATGATGGTAAACACAAATGGCAGCAGGTATATGTTTACAAATAGCGACATCACATTATCTGCATTGTGGAACTCCAGGCTGTTCCACCATGGGATGGCTGCGCTTGCAGTGGGGGCAATAGCATGCAATGGAGAGGGTCATAATCTGTAGGAAAACCCATATGAGGATGGTGATATAATAGCATAGGTCAAAGATAAAGCGATGCCAGAGGTGCTATTTGTGTTGGTAGATGCACAGTGGGAGAAGGTACATAGCCTGGAGGGTGTATGCAATGTGGACTCACCTGTCAGGCAGATGTGCAGTGTCAGGGACATAAGTATAAACAGAGGGAGAAAAAGACATGCCCTGGGGGGACCACACCAAATGGCAGAGCCAAGATGAGGACAGACATGACACTGAAAAAGGAGATCTTCTCACACATGTGCACAATGTGTATGCACTGCCACTCCATGCTGAGGAACACCATCCATGTGGGTGGGAGGGTAAATGGCCTTGAGAAGGTAATACTGTTGCAGGGAGCTCCTGAGGATGAGAGGAGGAGTGGCACACTGTGCACCATATAATCAGAGACATCATTTCCTGCCCTCACTCCTCAGCATGTAAAAGACACACAAAGGAGTAGTATTACTGGTAGGGCAGAGATACATATTGAGTTGGGACATACCAGTGCAGTGGACATATAGGTCAGGAAAGTAATAGGATGGACATGGAGGGGGATATTTGAAAGAGCCTATCAGCAAAAGGCGATTCTTTGGTGCATGCAGATTTCCCACACATTATCAGACAGATTATTGAGACATTGGTTAGGTCTGGGTGACCACAAAAGGCAACTTCATAGGGGATGATTAGGTAATTATGCTGACTGTATCTGCATGTGATAAAAAATAGCAAGACCCCTTTTTGAAGTTGCATGCAGCTCTACAAGAAACAATAGCACAATCAAGGGTGCAATAATACAGGACCTGGCATGAGACAAAAGCCAAAAATAAGAAATAAAATGGCAAGGGACATGGGTGCAACCCATTGGCTTACATACCAGTTTCATCCCTCCCCTTATGTGTCTATACATCAAATACACATCAACTGACATCCATCATCACCCTATTGCATCATGTTGTCTTTGATGAAATCTGGGCAGCACAGCTAGGGAAGCAAACACCATGATATAAAATAGATAAGTGTTGAGCCCAAAGGCCATTCTAGCAAGAGACAAGGCTATAGCCTTGGTAAGACAGAGTAGAGGGCCTTAAGACCACATCTGTAAGATAGAGAAGATGTGTACCAGAGGGTAGAGGGTATGCAGAAGACAGAGAGCTGCATAGAGCAGGTATGTCAGAAGAGAGCTCAGAGAGCACAAGAGATATTCACCTCAGCACATGCAGAAGTGCTGAGGTGAGAAGATGATGAGATAAAGAAGATATAGTAAGAGTAAGATAGAGTTGAAGAGGAGCTCAAACCATAAAGAGAAGAGAAATACCAATAAGATGAGATAGAGATAAGTATGCTTAATAAGTAAACAGTGTGATCAGCATCATAAGGTAGTGAAAACCCAACAGTCTTCCTGCTGCTTTCACATGTTAAGGCTCCCACACATACTCTCTGCCTCACTGCTCATGCATGTCTGCCTTTCCATACACTACTTAAGCCTCACATATCCACCTCTTAGGGGCATGGCTCTTCTCATCATTTGTTCTCTTTGCCACTCCTGTATCTTCTCTAGAGCTTCTGCTATACAGTCACCTGTCTTGTTTCACATTGGTCACAATTGTCCCCTTTCTGTCTCTAGTGTTCCCATGCTGCATGTGGGTTCCAATGGGAGGGGAAAGCAAAATGACAACTAGCAGGAACACTAGAGACAGAAAGGGGATGACCAGACTGATGTGAAACAAGACAAGTGACTGTATAGCAGAAGCTCTAGAGAAGATACAGGAGTGGCAAAGGGAACAAGCAATGTGAAGATGGGAGAAAAGCCATGCCCCTAAGAGGTGGATATGTGAGGCTTAAGTATGGAAAGGCAGACATGCATGAGCAGTGAGGCAAAGAGCATGTGTGGGAGCCTTAACATGTGAAAGCAGTGGGAAGACAACATGATGCAATAGGGTGATGATGTATGTGGGTTGATGTATATGTGATGTATAGACAGATAGGGGGGGGATGAAACTGGTATGTAAGCTGATGGGTTACAGATAGCTCCTGTCACCCAGGGCTTTGACAAAACCTCTTGAATTCCTAACCTCTGGATGAGGAGGATCTGACCTGTCACAGCCCATGAATGATTAATTCACAACCAACCTAACTTGCCACCAATAGGCAAAAAAAAAACACAAAACACTGCCATCCTGCATGGCTTGTCTTGAATGCAGTCCAAGACTATGACAAGGATTCAATACTCTGTAAAGAACCTTAGATTGTATGGCAGGAAGTGCAAGTCCTATGTGGGACTCACATTGAACAGTATTTGAGACAAAATACATGTGCAAAGACTAGAACAAAAAAGCAAAGTGGCAAGGGTCACCACAAATGTCTAGAGTGGTTGATTAGACTTGTGTAAGCAATAGTCTATACTCAATTTATATCCCTGCTACTGGAGGTAGTGAGTTTTGGTGTTGAGGTTCATATTTCAGATTTGCTTTGCTTTTTGGTATGTGTTTGGAGTAGATTTCCCTTTTTTGTTGTGGCTGTCATATGCCCCCTTTTTTCATTCACTACTGGCTTCCTCCACAGACCTGACATAGTCCCTGCACAGGCTGCATGGAGTCATGAAGTTCTGAATCACTAGACTTGGACATCATCCAGGACAAGGGTGGCAACTGTCACCAAACACAGCAGAACAGTCAATTCAGTAAGCATATATCTAAAAAGTCTGATGCATCTACAGTATCTTTGTAATCAATGACCCAATGTTGCAGTTTTCCTAGCCCAGTTCCCAATCTGCCTTGTGATAGCCATCACTGTTGAGGGCAGCTGACTGATGACACAGAGGTAAGGATCAAGATAGGATGCTGTAAGACAGCAGTCCCACATATCCCATAAGGGAGACCAGCATGCACTAGACTAAGGATCACTCCAAAGAATAGGATAAGCCAGCCATAACAAGCTGGAGTATATTGATAATACTACAGCTACCTATATACTAAAGGAAAGTGTGCATGGACCAGCACAATACTCTAGGGCAGGTGCTACAGTAAATACCCACAGTAAGTATGACATCATGTGCAGCATGGGTGCATCCAGAGCACAAAGCGACAGTAAGTAGATAAAGACAAGATAAGATGAGAAAGACTGAAAGGAAAGATCATATTATCTAATCTAATCTAAAAGAAATAGAAAAGTAAAGTAAAAGAAATAAAAGAGTAAACACTCCAATAAATTGAAGCCTGACAGATGCTTACTGACTTCTACATCAGGAGTCTATTAGCAAAACAGACTGGTCTTGGAGGACTTTGATACCATTGCACAAGGGTGTTTGACTTTGGATTGATGGTTGATAGTGATGCCATTGGACAGGTGTGGCAGCATAAAGAGGAAGGTGGGTAAAGGAGATGCCAGTGGTCAGTGTGTTGCTCTTTGGCCCCCAAAAGCTGTCAAACTCACCTACTTGTAAATTCTACCTTTGGTGGATGATGACCACACCTGTATTCTGTCAGGCTTTGCTTTAGGAGCATTTATCTCTTTCTTTATTCTTTACTTTTCTTTTAGTTTCCTTTTAGATTATAGTAGATTAGATCATCTTCCTTTCAGTTCATCTGATCTCATCTTACTTACTGTCACTTCATGCTCTGGATGCGCCCATGCTGTGCATGACATCATTACTTACTGCAGGTATTGTCTTCATAGACCTGCCCTATAGTTACTGCACTGGTCCGTGCGCTTATAGCTGTAGTATATAGTCTTTGGTAGATAGCTGAATATACTCCAGCTTGTTATGGCTGGCAAATCCTATTCTTTGGAGTGATCCTCAGTTTAGTGCATGCCGGTCTCCCTTATGGGATATGTAGGACTGCCATCTTACATATTCTGGCAGAATACCAGACTGCACAGTGGCTTGGTGCTGTTTGCTTATGTATGCCTGTTGAAAGTGTCTTGTCATGTCATCTAGTACTGGCATGGTTCACACTGGTAGGTGGTGACTTGATCTTCCTGATTGTGGGTCCACATGTGGCAGACCCTTTCACTCTCCTGAGTAAACCATACCTTGCATAACTCACACTTGACCTTTCCTTGGGCTGGTCTCTGTCATGAACACTTCATGCTGGTTGTTGGTCCAGCCCTGAGGACTAAGCCCAGAGGAGTTTCCACTCCTTCAAGCTCAATGGTCCCTCCATTGGACCTGTTGGATGTGGATCTTGAAGGTTTTGTCTCTGGGGCTATGTCAGGACATACTTATTTTTCTCTTCATTTTATGATTTCTTTCAATCTAATTGCTCAAGATCTACACGAGATATCTTATCTCATCTTATCAGATCATCTGTAGAATCTTATCATGATTACCTATGCCTCATATTCATTCACCATTGGACTTATTACTGTACACATATGACTCATATTCTCAGAGTCACTTATTGATGCTGTGCAATGCTGCACATTGCTTACTGATAGTTCTCACAGATGCTGTGCACTCTACTTACATATGCCTGCCCTATAGTGACAGCACATGGTCTGTGCACTGATCTCTTTAGTATATATAGGACATCTCTATAGCATGTATTCTTTAGATTTGTGACCTCACTGTCTAATGTGAGCCTCACAGACTAGCCCTGCAACATTATCAGTGCATAGATGGACAGGGGCAGGGAAGGTAGGAGCAAGGACAGGGAAGGTGGGAGCAGGGGCAGGGATGGTGGTGATGGCTGAGGCAGGGTAGACTGGGGCTGGGACTAAGGTGGGGAAGGCAGTGGCAGGGGTGAGGAAGGCAGTGGCAGGGGTGAGGAAGGCAGTGGCAGGGGTGGGGAGGGCTGGGGCTGGGATGGGGAAGGCCAAGGCAGTGATGGGGAATGTGGCAGTAGCAAAGGTGTAGTCATGGTAAGTCTAGAAATCCCCAGAGGTGACACCAGTAATCCATGCAATAATTGAATATATGATCAGGCATCTCTTTAGGAATATGATGAATCCACAGGATATATACACATGGGGTACCATGGCATGTTAGATTCTAACTCATAGCCATCAAGGCCATATTCACCCACTGGCTATATGAGTAACATGTCATCAATAATATTGGACATGAAGTTGGGTGCAACACTGACTATGGTAGGGACCAAGGTACCATCTAGCAACTCCTCCCATGAAGGGAGTGGAATGCTGGAAAATCCACAGTAGTTGGACATTTCTGTGCAAGGATCCTGGAGAAGTGGAAGGGGCACAATGTGGTGTGTGTGTGTGTTGGTTGAAGAACTTGTGACCCACTTCATGTGAATTTGCGATTTGATGTTGGAGTCCAGCCCAGTTCATCAAAACATCCATCACATTAACATCACTTTGTTTTCAGGTCCCCCATTGTTTCCACATTTTTGTGTCCACCTTGGAATGCCTCATGGCTTTTGTGAGGATAATATATATTTCAAGGTCCTCATAGTGGGTCATCCATGTGGTAAGTATGGCTGGTTGCACTTTGCTTACATAGCAATCTCTTCCAGCAAGTGAGGAAATATAATTGCTTCTGAGTCAAACTGTTTAGTCTAGGAGAATGCCTCATATTTTCCTCTGCTCCCCTGAGTCCATTGGAGGGCACTCAAATATTAATGACTTAGAAAGTGCTCAGACATTGGCTGTTAGTGCTGTATCACCACTGTTAATTGCCCTTGAATTTGTGGCATCCTACTGGCTCAAAGCAGCTTCATCGAGAAGTCTCACCTGAAATTAATTGGTTGCCATGTTTGAGAATCAGAGTGCTCTCATGTAACAATCAATAAATGTCATATGCAGACATTGTACTCTTGGCTTTTTATTTGATCTGTTGTCTTGATCTGTCTTTGTGGAGCACCTTATGTCTTGCTTAGATTCATTTCATGGGAGAATTCCCCATTACTTTGGAACATCATGCTGGCAGCACTTTCCAAGCAGACTGTTCTTTTGAAATCAAAGCAACCACCACCGCACAACTCAAGACAGGACTGTGAAGGTGGGGATTGTTCACTCATTCTGTTCAAGGTCTGTGACTGACAATCACCACTCAGAACCATCCATATGTTGGAAATATTCACGGTATTTGTTCAGCTATGCTATATTATTACTTACACATCTTCTTTACGTCTTACTGACACACGTTCTTCTTACCCACTTCCCACAACCACGTCGTCATGGAGCGCTCTAGACCACTCCAGACCTACTTACATCGCCTACCACGTCCACTATGTCATAGAGCACTCTAGACTGCTCTAGACTACTTACCCCACGTTTGTGTAGTACGTACTACAACCCCACATACAACCCCGCATTACAGCGCCGCCTGAAGCCAGTGCAGCGCGCACTATATCTACAATACCCCCACGTCCTGTTACTATAGAGCATTACCATATGATGTTCAACCACGCTTTACCACTTTGCACAACCACTCACACCACCACCTACTATGACCCAATGATGTATATCCTCCTTGCCATTCTCTTCTCGGCCTGCCCAACCCTGCATCATCACCATACCTCTAAGATGATGATGATGATGATGATGATGATGATGGTGATGATGATGATGATGATGATGGTGATGATCAAATACCAATGACCCTTGGCCCTCCAAGTGGGAAGCTATGTTTGCCTATCAAGAGGCTGTGAGGAATTGACTGGATGCTGCTTCCTGAAAGGGAATGGGGTCCTTGAGTGACTGGGAAATCATTGGTCTAGTCTCCATAGCTGACCTCAGCAGAAGGCAGTGCTTCTGTGTTACTATCACCCCAAATCTGAAGTTGTCATAAATCTGCCAAGCAATAAATTGCCTGTAGCCCACAAGGCTTGAGTGGCTTGATATGATGCCTCTGATTTCTACACAGGTAAAGCACACCATACTAAACACTGGATTGGCATACTGGTGTGGATGCACTCGCATCCATGTTGCAACAAATGAGTCTAGTCAAGTATGACTTGAATAAGCAAATGATAAGGTATGATTATGTGGATTGCTTGCTTGATGCTATGTGCACCACAATTTTGATTGGCACAAAAATACTGGCATTGACTGGGTGTTACTGTAATATTAAAGCTTGCAATGAGTTGGAAGTCAGAAGTCTCAGAGCCAAAGGCATCATGTCATTTGAAATGCTTTAACCAATTGCTTTTAGTGCAAGTGATGTTTGAGATGAAAAACTTTCAGCATGTGAAAGGAACAAGCAGGTCACAGCTGCCCTTGTACAAATGCTGAGGGTTGGTTCAGGAAACATGTATTATTTTCCAGCATGAAAAGTTTGAACCCTAAAGCCTCATATACAACAGTAAAAACAGATAGCAACTGGAGGGTCTGTTGAAAAAAAAACCAAGATGAACTGAAGGTACCCAGAGTGCTGAAACAAGAGTCAAAAAAGATGACAACAAAAGGATGCATATACCAAATGGTCACTTTGTTCACCTGAATGTGCACACATTGATGTCCAAAAGAAAAAAGGGTGGAGAAGCCCCTTCAAGCAGAGCAGACTCAAACTCAAACAGAACAGTATGAAAAGGGTACAAGAAGAGATTAATAGCACATCATCAGACTCTCCCATTCAAAGATAATAATATAAGAATCATACAGGATACAGACTCACAAAGAATGAAGGGCCTACAGAGAGTGGTGTTAAAATGAGCAGTCAAACACACAACAATTTTTTTTTCACACCTGCCCTAAGGAGGAGGACAATCACATGATTAGCTAAGTCTTATATGTATCAACCCTGCATTCATGCTGCAAGCTCACTAGGTTCACCCAGACCAAACCCTGACCTCCATAAAGCAGCTTATAGAGAGTGGGTTCACAAAGCACAGCCCACAGACATGCTATGAAAGGCATAGTGGAAGTTCGAAGGAAGTAAGAACTTGTATAGGATCAACCATACAAGCACTGAATTGATTAAACAAAAAAAATTAAATGGCAATGATTCTCAAGGTAGCACTTGGTCTGATCAAACATGTACATTGCCATGTTCAGGTACATGGATATCATTGTTGACCACCATTGCAGCTACTGGAAAAACATCCAGACTCTTGAACACCATGGAGTGTGCTTTGTATGTGGTGTGCCCTAAAGCATGGAACATGTTCTGACAGTCTGTGTGACATCTGGGCAAAAGACAGTGTGGGAACTGGCTGAGCATCTCTGGCAGAAAAATGGCTTGCCATGGCCTACAGTCACCTTCAGATTGATCCTGGGGTATGGAATTGCTGATTTCCACAATAGTAACAGGAAACTGGTGAAAACTGCCTCTACACCATCTTAGCATCCAAATCCTTGTACCTAATTTGGAACCATCCATAACAATGATCTCCCACAACATTGGCACTTTCCACCCCACATTATGGCACACTAGTGTAAAAACCTGTTGCATTGCAACATGGAGTAATATGACATCATCTGTGAAAGTATACATAGGTTGTTGCAACAGAAAATAAAAGCAAACAGTGCTCTACCCATTTACAGACCAAGGAGTATCCAGAGAATAAGAGGTATACATATGCTGTTCCAATAGGGAACATTTCTCTATCTATTTACAGACCAATCCCAGTTCACAAACCAACTCCAATTTCCAAACCAATACACCAATCCCAATCACCTCCCTTCCACCATAAACCCTGTGCCCTCACCTAGGAGGGGAGAAAATAGGTAAGTGCAATACAACAGTGCAATTCAACAGTACAATTTACCAATCCAGTACAGAAACCAATCTTGCCTGAACACTCTGTAGGACCTGCAAGCAGGCTACTGACAATCTTGGACATATGATCTAGGTTACTTACTTACTTTACAGCCATGCACTGGAACAATCTGGCAGTGCATAGTACAATATGACTATAACATACTACACTATGCCTATGCAAATGCTACCAAGGAGACAGAGCTCTGAGATGGAGCAAGGTACATATGCAACTACAGTATTTAAGGAGTCTGGGGTGTGCCCCTCCTCTCCAGTTACCTACAAGCTACTAGTTACCTCAGCTATGAGACCAACCCTCATGCAGATATTACACTACAAGCCTGCCACTATCCATTTCACTTTGCTTTCACATTATCTAGGAGCCCACTGCTCTTCCCTTACACATCTAAACATCATATACTCAAACTCACATGGAAACCCACATCACTTCTGTACAACTCCACTCCCTGCATTGCTGCTGCTGCTTCTTATATACCACATTCAAGGTTGATCCCCCCTGGGAACTCTCAGGAAAGAGGACCTTCATCCTGTCCCCAGATGTGCAGTGTGACAATGCAACATAAAGTTGACCATGGGCAAAAACTCCAGAGTGCAAGTCCAATCCAACATGACCAACTGATTGGTAAGGTGAACTAGGAATTGGTGGTGTGATAGAAGAATGGGTAGTGACTCTTCAGAGGGCTCCAAGACCATCCTGGGGATGAACACAATCCTGCCTGCATGTTTGCCACCCAAGATGCAACACCTGAGAACACATGGTTTGACCTCCATTGCAGAGTCAATTGGATGGGTCCATATTCCTGAGGAGCATGAGGGGACAGCCAACTTTGACATGGAGGTGGGCAAGGGGGATGCCAGAGACATGAGGTATTCAATGGGATAGTCTTCCTGGCCACTCTTAACTTCATCAACACTGAAGAGGGTGGTGTCTTCCCCAGGAAACTGGGCAAGGATGGCAGAGTTGAGATCATCAACAGTGTCATTCTTGGAGGAGAGTATGGTGTGCTCCAAGAAATAGTGGTCAGGTTTCCCCTCTGCATCTGCAATCCCAGGGTAGATGGGGTCAATGAGCATCTGAACAGTGTTCTCTGAGAGGCACATGCTGGTGGGGAGTTTGATGGATGGGTTTGTGCCTCCAGCACCAACTTGAAGCAACCACTGAGCAAAAGCAGCACTGCCTGGAGTGTGGTCAAGATGGATGTTCTGCTTGAGGTGGAGGACAGTAGTGCTTTTCCAGAGCTGAGAGTGACAGGGGGAAGCATTGACTATCTGCTGTCTGGAACCCTTGGGGATGACAGGCAGGATTTGGTGAAAGTCCCACCAAAGAGCACAGTGATCCCTCCAAATGCAACCCCATCCTCCAGCAGGTCTTGCAAGGTGCAATCCAGAGCCTCCATGGCATAGTGATGCTGCATATGTGCCTCATCCCAGATGATGATCCCAGTCTCCTTCAATAGCCCCTCATGGTCAGAGTTGCGGTTCAAACTGCAGGTGGATGTTTCATGGAGGGAGATGGGGATCTTGAAGCAAGAGTGGGTAGTGTGACCTCCATCTGGGAGAAGTGAGGCTATGCCTTAGGAGGCAACACAGAGAGCAGCCTTGCCCTTGGAATGCACAGCAGCAGCAATGGTGTTGCAAAGGTATGTCTTCCCACAACCTCCTGCACTGTGGAGGAAAAAGATCTTGCCCTGGTTCCCATCAACAGAGGCCATGACAGCATCAAAGGCAGACTTCTGCTCCTCATTGAAGGTAGAGTAATGGTCTTCAACTTGCAGAGTGAGGTCATAGATGTCATGATCAAGCTCATCTTGCAGAAGGAGGTTGCCAAGAACTTGCCAGTGATGCTGGGGAAGTGACATGGGAGGGAAGTAAAGGAGGTGCTTGCCCATCTCACTAAGGATCTTGTCAAGGAGGTAGAGACCATAGTCATGGACTTGCTCCTCAGTAGTATCAGGGACATTGTGATGGGTGGTGAAGGCATGGTGTAAATCATCACATAGTTTTGCTTTGTGATGGTCCCACAGAATGGCAGGGTTAGATGGGATGTTATGGTAGTGGATGGAGGCAAAGAGAGAGTGCAGTTGACCACCAGTCCACATCTCCCCAGCTTCTTGCAGGCACTGATCCCATTCACCATCATCCTCCAGGGGACCTCTAGCAAGACAGGCAGCTTTGTAGGTTGCATGGACCACCCCATTGCAAGTGTGCAGATCCTTCCAGTCTGTTCCCCCTTGATGATGGTGAGAAGCATCCTGAGGTAGAAGCACTCCCCAGCAGATGGATGCACAAAGTACATGAGACCAATGGCAAAACCCCTCTGTCTTGGCTTCCAGTGATGCCCATTTTGTTCCCACACAAAGTGCTGAGGAAAGTCCTGGTAGAAGTACTTGCAGGCACTGTCAGGATACTGCTGATTGGCCTTGAACCACTCTGTCAGGTGTGTCTTTTTGGCAGAGGGATGCTCCAGGACTTCCTGAGGGTCATCACTTGCTTGGAAGTAGACCTGCTGCTCATTCTTCACATGGACAGGAAGGCAATAGACTGTGGGGAGCTCTTGGTGCATGGAGAACTCAAAGATGTGCCAGCATGCTTCTGAAGGACCAATGTAGTGTGTATCAATGTAGTCCTGGATCTCATCCACATTCCCAACCTGCACAGTTGCTTGATCAGGACCCTTGTAGATGTACTTGTGGATGTACTTGACTGCTTTTACTGAGGCACTGATCTCCAGATTGATGTGGCAGTCATACTTGGCATGCAGGTAGGGATTATATGGGACCACATCACAGTTGGTAAAGACATGGACCTTATTCTGACTGAGATGGTGTGGCCATTGTCTGGCCTGGCATAGATTGGGTATCCATCTCCTCCAAAGTGGGTCTCCTGACAAAACTGCTTGGGGTAGTGCTTGCTGCAATGCCATTGTTGGTTGTTATCTTTTTCCATGCAAGGGGATTTGACATGGTCAGGAGCACCACAGGGGCCATGAAGCATGTACTTGGTGACAGACTCATGGAGCTTTGGATGCAGGGCAGGATCAGGGAGCTGTGCTGAGACAATGCTGTCAACATGATTGGCATCACGGATCTTGTATGGGGCCTCCAGGAAGATGAGGAGATGCATGTGAGGGAGGCCACACTTCTGGAACTCTATGGCATAGACACTGCCAGCAAGCTCCCCAAAGAGTCCATACTTGGTTTTATGCAGCAAGGCTTGCTTTTTCTGGTTAAAGATGCAAGCAACAATGTCAGGGTGATCTGCAGCAGTCTGGGATGTGCCATCATCATATTTCAGCAGAGCTTCCTGGATTTCAGGCCAGTTGGGGTTTGTAGTCATGGTCAAGAAGATGTCTGGTTTGCACCCATGACAACAAATGGTGATAGAGTCCTGGAAGAGCTGGAACATATGCCTTGAGCTGCCTTGGTGGGTGGAGGGAAGGACAATGCACTGGTCCTGCTGTCCAAGATTGACTGGAGCACCATATGGGTTGCCATGGACTGCATCCTGGAGCCCTTTGTACAGATCTGCACATATCTGTTTTTGATGTGTCCTGATCCAGTACAGGGTGGCCCCCTCAATTGATGCCCAAGCATCAACCAAGTATTGCTGGAAGAGCTTTCCACTGTAAAGATGATATCTGCCTCATTCAGTCTGGTGAAGGCACAGTATGCATAGTAGCAGTGTTGGGAGACATTCTTGCAGTGCATCTGACCATTTGGACCTGGCTGTGATGGTATGTTGAGGTGGAAGCCAGAGTCACCTTTGGGGAAGAGGAGGACATAGTGCAATGGGGAATAGCTATGATGCAGATGACTGATTCTCCTAAAGTTACCTCCATGCAGGTGCACAATGATGTCATGATGCAAGTCCACTTGCTCTCTTCCACCTCCAGGAATGATGGCAGCAATCTCCTTTACAGTGGACACATTGTATCTGCACAGGTCTGTGTTTGGATCCACAGTGATGTAAACAGCCACATTGACATGCTCTTCTGGAGCCTTGTCCTTGAGGATCTCATGAGCTTGCCTGTACATATTGATGTATGGGTTGTTGGCAAGCAGCATTGTGTGGAGATCCAGCATGGTGGATGGGTCAAGGTTAGAGTTGTTGGCCAGGCATGCATTGACAGCATCATCAGGATCAAGCCATAGAGCTGAGCATAGTGTGGTGTGACTCCAGGATTTGGAAGGAGGGCCCCCATCTTGTGATGAAGAGAACCATGGAGTCTGAATGCATAAGGTCCAGATCCAGCAAGCACAGTATCATTGACATTTGCAGAAATAGATGTGAATGCAAAAGCAGCATTGTATTGGCATATGTTGCTCCTGAACATTTTTGCAAATGGATCACTGCCATTCAACAGCCTAGAAAGAGTGGGTGGTGGTTGGGCAAAGGGAGGGAGGTGGATCTGGCCCTGCAAGCAAATGCCAAATAGGAGATGATTTACAGTGGATGCTGTCAACTTCAGAGATGAAGTGAAGAGCATAGCAGTGAGGGTATTGTTTATCCATTGCACCAAGGCTATGGTGGTTCTCAGGTTCATGGTATTCCTGACAGCCAAGAGGGATAAGGAGTGGAGGGGGTGCAGTAGGCTGTGGCTGATCCATGTCAGGATCATTTTGCTGAGGCTGATGGTGCTGAGACATTTGCATATGGAAATCCACATCTTGGGCATGCTCCTGAGACAGTTGCTCATGCTGGTCCTGGTTCTGTGCTGCTTCCTTGGCCTGTTCTCCAGTTTGCTGCTCCTAAAGGCATCAACCCATATAAGCCCATGATTAGAATCAGATATATGTTGCATTACTGACCTGTGGTGGCTGTTGTGGATCTTCTGCTGCAATTCCCTGCACATCATCTGTGACTTGCTGCTCCAAGACCTAGTGCAGGGATATAAATGCAGATGAGATTGTTATTAGATTTTACATATACCACAATATGACTGACCTGTACATCATTCTCCTGCTAACCTCCCAGATTACTTCTGTGATCCATGACATTTGTAGATTGTTGTGCTCAGCTGCAGCCTGTGCTTTGTGGTGATTTACACACTCAGCATGACACTGTTGAAAGCCCTGATGCAATTCTTCATCCTGATTTCTGTGTTGTTGCTGCTGCTGCTGCTGCTGCTGCTGTGGATTGACATGTCCAGGAACTCCAGGATACCCTTGGACAGGGAAAGGTGGATGATGTGGGTGATGAAGGAAATGCATAGGGATAGGTACCCCAGGTTGATATCCATATGGTTGTTGATGGTAATACAGGTATTGTGCTGGATTATAATTGGGGGGATTGTAATATTGCAGAGCCTGATATTGCCATGCTGGAGGGGAAAGATGAGGATAATGTGGGTGGAGAGGAGCAGAATAATGAGCAAATGCAGATGCAAGGGGATTATGGGGTGCAGGAGCAGGATATGCAGGAGCAGGAGGGTTCTGGGGGAGAGGGGCAGGGAGAGGAGCAGCCTGTGGCACTTGGTCAAAGTTAGGCTGTGGGATATGTCCCACAGGAGGATCCCTTTGCTGGGCATGATGTGATGATGGTGATGTCATTTATAGTTCATGTTGCCTCCTATCTTGCTCACACTGATTTTGGCATGTGCACTCAGGAGTGTGTGGTGGTGATCTAAGAAAGAGGAGCAATGGAGTCAGTTATACAGAATTGTGAGGTGTATGTGATGCATGATGACATACCTCTGATCTGCATTCTCATGCTGGATCTCAGGGTTTTGATTAGCAGCAGGCAGTTCTGGACTGAAAAGATGATGAAATGTCAGCAAAGAATAAATTGAAATTGAAACAGACATACCCAGGCAATGCATCATGTTGGGTTTGAGGACTCTGGTTGGCAGAAGGTAGTTCTGCACTGAAAAGATGATGCAGTAAATTTTAGCAAAGAGAAAATGAGAAGAAAAAAACTGAAGAGACATACCCAGGCAATTGACCATGATGTTGTTGCAAATTTGGGGATGGTGGCCAGTATTCAAGAGGTCCAGGACTAAAAAGAATATATTTTAGAGAAGGATGATGCAGTCAAATCAGTAATAATGAAATACCTTGGATTGTTTTCCATTTGAAAAAGAAAGACAGCTGTAAAAAAAACCAAGAGCCAGAGCCAGAGCCAGAGCCAGAGCCAGAGCCAGAGATAGAGTTGCCAGATCCTCCACACACCCCATGTGAGGCTGACACTATGTCAAAGCCAAACAACTGAAGAAAGACTAAAAACAAAAAAGGATAATCATGCTTTGACTAGTGGATATCCCAGATATATAATCAGCTAAGTAGAACAAAGAAGAAAAATGCTACTGTACCTAGTGGATATCCCAGATGATCAGAACTGGAGAATAACCCACCAGGAGTCCTACATATATATAGTATGCTAGAGAACACACAGACCATGCTGTACAGTATAGGGCAGGAGAATGAGAAAGTAAAGTAGTGATGTCATACCTAATAATAGAGGGGATGCATAAGTGCTGACTGAGGCTCCACAGCAGGTGTGAGAAGGATTGGTGAGCATCCACAGTAATTGTGAGAAAACAAGTCATAGCTAAAGATAGAATGAATGGGCTGATCAGAGATCAGATGACAATGCTTATAGCCTTTATTAAAAAAGGTGCAACTCAGGTATCACCCCTTTTCTGTTATACAGGTGGAAGTGAGGTTGAGAGCAAGCAGCTGAACACCACAGATTGAGAGAGGTCCAGGAATTAAATGAACAACTTCCTTTGGCAACAGCAAACTAAGGCTGTGCTGGTAGACTTTGATAACACAGGAATGAGCAGACACTGAGAATGTAGGAGATGGTAAGTAGCATTGCTGAAAGATGTAGTGTGTGGTGTGACAGTAAGGGTCACAGTAAGAGAAGAAAGTGTTAGACATCATAAGGAATATCTAAAGAGACTGCATATGTGGGGATCCATCTTATGTAGTGTATGTGTAATAGAGAGAGTTCAAGTGGAGTGTAGTAAGAATGTGGTGTAGAGGCAACATGCGATGCATGGAGTGCAATGTGGAGTAGGGTTGATGCACAGAGCACAGAGCATGATGTGGGTGTGAGTGTACACAGTAAGGCATGGCAAGAGAGTGGAGGCAGTCTGAAGTCTGAGGATATGAAAGAGATGTACATATGAGGTAGGTAATGTGTATGTGTGTAAAGAGAAGCTGAACAAAGTAGTATAGTATGCACATAAAGCTAACAGACTTCACAAATCTTTAGGCTTGGTCTCTCTGAAAGAACCACCCAGAGCAAGCTTTGGACAGAAAGGAAGTGAAATGTTTCTTCACAAAAGAGAGAGAAACAGTTTAATAAGATAAGCTAGCCTGAGGGAGCCCAGAGTAGGTGGGTGGAAAGAGGAAAGATGAGCTATTGATGAAGTTGCTTTGATGTGCTGCACTGTGCACTGTGCTGTGGTGCTGCCATACACACATGGGAATTTTGTGCCACACTGCTGTGCATGTGTTGTACTGCTGCATGCAGCATGCCACACCAGGGGACAACTTTTTTGTAGTGGCACTCCAGACATGAAAAAAACCATGTGTTACCACCCCTTGCCCCATTATACTATAGATACTGGATGTACATACCCCTGTTCAAATATTGTGCAACTTGCAATGCATGGAATCCCCCTGTCCTATCCATAAACTATGGTGCAAACATGTCCTAACCCTGAAAGTGCTCCACCAAAAAAAAAAGAAAAAACAACTTGGCA
Organism: Albatrellus ellisii; assembly: GCA_003314395.1. Classification (NCBI taxonomy): domain Eukaryota; kingdom Fungi; phylum Basidiomycota; class Agaricomycetes; order Russulales; family Albatrellaceae; genus Albatrellus; species Albatrellus ellisii. Next base: position 30,669 of record QLPN01000563.1, read on the forward strand.
TGTTACCTCATGTGGCAAGCACCTTCTTTGCTTATTGTTCAAGAAAGACAATGATGTCATGCACTCTCTGGACTCCACCTTAGTGTGACAGTTGATGGACACACTGCGCATCTGTCAAACAGTACAATAGCTGCCACACTAAATCTGCAAGTAAGTGTTCTAGGTTAATAGAACATGCAAGATCTACAGTAATGGTGAAGTGAGAAAAAGACATTGGACACAGTCTATGGTACTTTGAAATAGAGTGCACCAAGGCTGGAGATGTGGTACCTTGGTGAGCATGGGGAAGTGATCTTCTGCATTAGTGTAGAAGTGCCTGTGCCATAGCCACCAGCACCACAAGGTCAATCTGGGCAGGGTGGTGGCACACTTGATGACCATAAACATGAACAGTAGGGCACAGATACATATAGGGTTGGGACATACCAGTGCACTGGATGTGTCGGTCAGGAAAGTAGGGGTAGGTACAAAACAGAGAGGCATAAATATGATAAGGAATACACTGAAAGAGCCTGCTGCAAATGTGATTGTTTGGTGAGGATGCTGTGCCTGCAGATTTCCCACACATTGTCAGAGGGAAACAGTTCACAGCTTGGAAATGAAACCATATCAAAACTAAGAGTTATGAGGTTCTGCTCACAGTTTTGAGGCTGCCACTCATGGCAACCTACATTTATCCCTAGTGACAGCTGATATGACCAAACATTCTCTGTAGCTTTGGCAATATGTAAACACTCAATTTGACATTCAATTTGACATTTGGAGGTGGGGATGTTATTGATTGGAGTGAGAAGGCTTTTGACACTTCCAATCTGACCAGGGTGGACATCATGATGGGGGAGTAGTTTGAACTCTATCATGGTGTCTTCAAATGACAACTGCTGCCAGTGCATCTGATGGTGTGATGACCAGGATATGTTCAGATCATGGAGCTGTCAGTTCACAGTGCAATGCCATAAGATATTGAAAACTGAAGAACAGCCTAAGAGTGAAAGGGTTCTGTCTTCCATTGTGTTTGGTGATGCTTGTCACCCTATTCCTAGACTAGTGATTAATTCCATGCAGTCTGGGACCTCTAATCCTTCCTCAAATGGCATGTTCCAGATGGGTCCCACACCTTGAATGCTGTTCAAGCCAAGTCCCTTTTAGATTGACAACTATGAGGTTGAGGGTGATACAGCCCATGCAGGGACTATGTCAGGCCTATCTCTCATTCCCATAAGTGCTGAAGGATGGCATCCCTATCAAGTCCATCTGCTGTGGGCATACTAAGCAGAGAAGGAACTGCTGAGTACAATATTCATAGGAATGTCTGAGTCACAAACTTGCCTGACCTACATCTCCAAAACATCACCCTGGAAATTGTGCATAATAATCTTCATGCTCACTCATCAAAGCATTTCAAACTCAGAGGAGTCAGTCATCTCATAGATTTGGTCATCTTGCAAATGTGTCTACTCACAACAATATATAAATGTTGTAAGTACATCTATTTTCTGCAAGATATGCTAAACATACACATGGTAGAAAACCTTGGATCTCTCTCAGGCTACAATTATCTCTCTGACATGTAGCTTCTGTGACATCCAACCATCTGTCCTCCACAAGTTTGGTTCAGTGAGAGTGTATCTGCTGAGTTTGGCTGTGATCAAGTACATCCTCTCACAGGGTCATATTGCCCTTGTCATGCTGTGCATGCCCTCCACTCTCACCACACAGCACAACCTGCCTGACATCATGTTCAATAGTCCTTGGTCATCTTGGAGGTTGAGGATGCACCAGACAATGCCATGCAGGCATTGCCTGAGATGAATTCTTGCAATGCCATGAGGGAGGTGGTCATGGACATCAACACACCATTTGGCAGTAGGTTATTGCAAGTGTCATCCATCATTGGGCTAGATGCGCAATTTGACATGAGCTTTGTATAGTTATGTTATGTGAGCACTGAGTTACACAGTAGGGGGTCTACAAGATCACCAATGGGGTTCTGTGACTTCATGTGTGCCATTTCACCACAAACAGCTGCTTCACCATTCATCCCACCCCTTGAATTCAACATTGAGTTATGATCATTCATCATTTGCTACTATGGGTCCTGCTGGCTCACTGTGTATGCCACTGATATCTGGTCTCTTTGTACTTACTACTACAAGTCTCCCCAGTACTTGACCTCCTCAAGCAGTGTATCTCCCTTGTTGCCATCAAGCATAGCCCCAGACCTTACACCACAATGTCCACCTTAGGCAGGCTACAATATTATTATGTTTTGCACCTGCATATGTGATACACTCAAGTGGGAGAAATTCCAGGGAAAAGATCATGAAGAACTGGAAGTATACAAGAAATGAGCACAGAACTCTGGAAGAATGGAACACACAAGAAAAGAAGGCAGAATGGCTCATCAGCCATTAACCAGGAACTTGATCAATATCTCAGATTATGGTCTGACAGAGACATGGAGCCTGATGGTGAGGACTGAAAGGACTACTACAGTTGAACTAGAGAATATCATCACCATCACTGCTTCATTATGGACTATATATGTACATAGCAAACATCCTCTGATGCTCTTTGTTATTGCTGTCAATAATTGTGGTCTGCTCTATTGAAGGAGGTTGCTTGGAAATAGAGCATGGCTGACTGTAGAATGGAGAGAAATGTATTCTACAGGGAGAAATAGTGAGAAAACATATGATGTGAATGGCATAGCAAGTAAGTACTGACCTCAGTCTCTTCATAGAAGACTTAGGGGAAGAAAACTGTGTGAAGGAAAATTTTCTGTGAGTAGGGTCTGTCCATATCATCCCTGAGTCCTGCAATAGGTCCATGTGGTGCATCATGCTATTTGTGTGTTTGCTGTTGCACATCACAAACATATTCATCACTATTACAGACCAGCAGTGCTGTAAATCAGCTGGGGGGATGTTGATGGAAGATGGGCAGTGTCACAAAATGTAAACAGATTGTTCAGAGACAATGATAGCATGACTGTAAGAGGAGAGAAGAGAAGATGTGTACAAGATGGTAGAGGGTACACAGAGAAAGAGAAAGCTGCATAGAGCAGGTATGTCAGAAGAGGGTTGAGAGAGGAGAAGAGATACTCACCTCAGCAACATGCAGAAGTGGTGAGGTGAGAAGATGATGAGGTAAAGAAGAGCAAGATAGAGTTGAAGAGGAGCTCAAACCATAAAGAGAAAAAGAAATGAGGATATGTAAGTATGTCCAGCATCATGAGATAGGTAAAAATTGACACAGTGTGCCTCACTCACTGAGCACTGATGAAACTGGGCAGCACAGCAAAGGAAGCAAACATGATGATATAGAACTGATAAGTGTAGAGCCCAAGGGCAATTATAGCAGGAGACAAGGCTACAGCCTGTAAGATACAGAAGATGTGTACCAGAGGGTAGAGAGTACACAGAAGAAAGAGAGCAGGTATGTCAGAAGAGAACTCAGAGAGTAGAAGAGATACTCACCTCAGCACATGCAGAAGTGCTGAGGTGAGACAAAAACAAGATAAAGAAGATATAGTAAGAGCAGGATAGAGTTTAAGAGGAGCTCAAACCATAAAGAGAAGAGAAATACCAATAAGATGAGATAGAGATAAGTATACTTAATAAGTAAACAGTGTGATCAGCATCATAAGGTAATGAAAAAACCAACAAGCACTGCCTGTGGATCCTGCAAGTCCTCTCACCAGACATGTGCAAAATGAGGAAATGAGCACAGAGCAGCAAAGTGTCAGGCACCATTATTTCAGTGCATTTACCTTTTTATTTCTTTTCATTTCCTTTTCTGTTTTCCTTTAGATTAGATTAGATAAGATGATCTTTCCTTTCAGTCTATCTCATCTTATCTCTTTTATATCTACTTACTGTCCTTTTGTGCTTCTGACTCTGGATGCACCCATGCTGCACATGATGTCTGTTACAAGGCACTTGCTTTGGCACCTTGTAATGTTTTTTTTTCTCTTCTTCTTTTTCGTTTTCTTTTATCTTACTTACTAGTAAAGTGTAGTATTATTACTACAAGTGTGAGCTTAGCTCCACTTTACTTAGTAGGGACTCCATCTCTCTTTTCTCTTTATAGTACTACAGTATCTATTTACTGTGCTGTGAGTTTTACTCCAAGTACTATGAAGACTTATCTTTTCCTTTTTTATCTTTCTTTATTTATTTAGATTTACTTGCTAAGGACCATCACTATACAATTAGCAAGGACTTGTCTCATTCTGACTCTGTTTATCTTTGTTTACCTCTCATTCAGTTCATGCTTGTGGCTGAGCTACTTACTATATTCACACATGTGTTGTAGGTCATATGACTTTGTTGATTGCTGTGCAATCATTGTTGATCCATAAACCTTATCTACTTGTACTATCTTTAGGTCTCCAGTTTTGTATAAGTAGTTGAAAGACTGGTGGTCTTAAACCCCAGTCTTGTCAACTTTGCAATCTAGGGACTCTCCTATACTGTGCTTGACCTAAGATCACTACAACTCGCTTCACTCTAAGAACTAAGTCTAAGATCTCTAAGTCACTCTAAGCATCACTAAGACATCTTCAAACTCGTCACTCTGGATCCTCATTTAGTCATTGGCAGTATCATCCTCATCACTATCTCATTGATCCCACTCTTCATTGTCATCAGGAACAGTTACTACCTATATCAAGCACATATCAACCACCTTGTTACCAGGAGTATTATTATAGCAGACCTTCCCTAAGACTGTCCAATAGGCCACTCTTAGCAATGTCATACTTACTGCAAGTAGTTACTGTAGTTTACCTGCCCTAGATTACTGCACTGGTCCATGCACGACCTTCTAGAGTATATAGGTAGCTGTAGTATAGCAGATATACTCCAGCTTGTTATGGCTGGCAAATCCTTTCTTTTGGAGTGATCCTTAAGTTAGTGTGTGCTGGTCTCCCATCAGGGATATGTAGGACTGCCATCTTACACAAAGGGAGCTAAGATAATGATATGATTTAGATAGGCATTGACTGCACTACAGGTGATGATGGTGCAGAGGGCGATTGCCCAACAGAGGAAGAACAGAGGGCCCCAAAGCCACATCTGAGCAGAGAGGGTGTGTTGGAGTTTACAGCAATGTGTGATAGTGAATGTGTGACTGCATGGCAGTGAGCATGTGACTGTAAAAACATGACTGGGCAACTGCACCACATGGACCTCTTGTGGGACTCAGGGATGATGTGGACAGACCCTACTTACAGAAAATTTTCCTTTGCATTGTTTTCTTTTCCCTCAGTCTTCTATGAAGAGACTGAGGTCAGTACTTACTCCTATGTTGTTTGCATCTTTATGTTTTCTCACTATTTCTTCCTGTAGAATACAATTCTCATCTTTCTACAGGTACAGTACTATAATGGTTACACTCAGTCTTCTATGAAGTGTTGAAGATAAAGGTCAAATACCCAACCATGTGCTTATGAGCTAAACTCACCTGTCTATCTCTCCTAGACAGGAACTAGCCATGATGCAGCTTCACATCATGTTAAAAGCACTTCAGTTAACTAAGACCTGGTAGCTCAGTGGTTTGAGCACCCACATCGAGTAAGGGAGGTCCTTGGTTTGAACCCAAGCCAAGTCACTATTTTGGCACTGGTGCTTCTCAATATGAAGAAACTGAGAATACAATTATCTTCATTCTACAGTTGTCCATGCTCTTTTCCAAGCAACCTCCTTCAATAGATTATGAGACCTGAGGTCTATCAAAACTGAGCATGCACCACCTTCAAGACAAACTTGCACCCCTGCACTTCACACACCATGTCAGCAGCAGCCTCAACAAGCAAGACTCCCACACAAGTGACTGGACACACCACCATGATGGCAGGTGCTGCAGTGAGCTCACATGTGAAAGCCTCAAGCAAGCTCTACAATGTACCTTATCTTGCAGAAAATGGTGAATATTTCACCTTCTGGAAATTTCATGTTGAAACAGTTCTTCAAGTGCATGGACTCTGGCCTATTTTCAGTGGTTTTAATAAGGCTCCAGCCAACACATTGCCTGACTACAATGACTGGGTAAATTGTGACCATGATGTGCATGTGCATATCACATTGATGCTCAGCAATGAGCCCCTTAACACTGTGCTATATGCAGCAGCAGCAAAAGACACTTGGGAGAAGCTGATGATGTGCTGCAAAGAGAAAGGGGAACAGAAAATAGCTTACTTGATCAGTGAGCTATTCTACAGCACTCTTTCTGATGACACCCCCCTTGAACCACAAATAAATGTGATGGTGTGCACCACACTATGTGCTCAAATGCATGATGATGATGATGATGATGATAATGACAATGCATCACTCAATCTCTTCAAAGTCACTGAAAAACTCACACAATGTTATGATCTCACAGCTTGCTGGCTCATTGACTCTGGTGCCAGTTGCCATATGAGCTCCAACCATGACTGGTTCTATCTCTACCATCCATTCACTATGCTGCACAAAGTCTGGCTAGGTGATAACAGTTACATTTGAGCTGAGGGTGCCAGCAACATCTACACAAAGATGTGTGCCAACAAGAAATGGAACCAGACTATCCTGCAGGACATACTCTATGTCCCCAAGCTCCATGGCAATCTCCTATCAGTCTCTGCACTCACAAAATGTGGTGCACACATCCAATTCAATGGGGATACATGTGAGATCCTCAACAAGGATAATACACTCACATGTGTCAGCCACCTTGAGGATAACCTCTACATCCTTGACACATGCACACATGCTCCCAACACTGCACAAATCACACATGTTGCATCATTCCTGACTGAAGGTGTCAACATCTCTGATGATCCCTCTGCCTTCATTGCATGCATGAGCATGGCTACTGTGAGGCACATGCTAGGACAGTGAGGTCACAACTGAAAGGAGAAGGGGATTGACAAAGTATGAGACAATACACCTTAGATTGTCATGCTGTATAGTGGATATCTCAGATGTATAAAGCTAAAGAGCTATCTACTACATGAGAGTCCTTATATACTATAGAGATCGGTGCACAGACCATGTGCTGTCACTATAGGGCAGGCATATGTAAATAAGATGTGTAGCATCTGTGAGAAGTATCAGTAAGCAATGCACAGCATTGCACTGCATCAGTAAGCATCTGTGGGAAATGTAGTCATAAGTGTACAGTAATCGGCCCAATGACTAAACAAGTATGAGTCATAGATAATCATGATAAGATCTACTATTGATCTGATAAGATGAGATAAGATATCTCTTGTAGATCTTGAGCGATAAGGATGAAAGAAATTGTAAAATGAAAAGAAAAATAAGTACGTTCTGACAAATACCCCCTGTTTTAGGGTGAGATGACTCAATGAGCCAAGGAAACTCCTGTAGAACCAAAGCATTTATCACCATGTAATGTATTATCCAAAGAAGTGACTTCTTCAACTTTAGCTAAGGATATGTGTTCAAGGATCAATTGAGCAATGTGGTCTTGGACTTTGACATTAAAGTCATTGTCACTGAGATTGACAATTAGAATCTTTACTGATCCATGATAATCTGAATCAATAACTCCTGCTCCAATGTGAATTGAGTTTTTGACAGCCAAACTGCTGCGAGGAGCAATATGTCCATAGCAGTTGTCTGGTATAGCCAAGGAGATTTGAGTATCGACCAGTTTCTGACCATGTGCAGGAATAACAATTTCTTCTGCACTGTAAAGATCTAAGCCAGTGGCATGTTCTGATCCATGAGTAGGTAGGGTGGCTAAGTTGGAAAGTCATTTGACAGGAATGGAACAATGTTGAATGGATCGAATAGCAGTGGGATGAGTGGTATGGAATTCTTTAACCAGTTTGGGTACATCTTTGATCATGATACATGCTGGTTCCCAGGAATTTTCGTCTTCTGGGTAATTCTTCCATTTGATAGGATATTGGATGTTCCCATGATATTTCCTACTATTTAAGATCTTTTCCACTTCATATTGTTTGACATTATCTTTGATGATGGGTGGTGGAGGAATTTTTATGACTCGTTCTGGGATATCATTTGGAGAATATGGTAATAGTTTGACGATGTGAAAAACTGGGTGAATTTTCATAGACTTGGGAAGTGCTAATTCATATGCATTGTTTGAAAGCACTTTGATGATTGAATATGGTCCAAGTCTTTTATGATCCAATTTCCTAGTTGGTCATCCTGTCTGGATATTGGATGCATCTAACCAGACTTTATCTCCAATTTGATATTGAGGAGTCTTTCCTTTATGTGCATCGTAGTATTGTTTCATATCATCAGCCGCTTTCTTTAGCGCTGATTCTGCATCTTCCCTTGTCCTCTTCAATCCTTCAATGAAATTTTCTACTGAATCGATAGTGGATGTCTTGCCTGGTTCAAATCCCATTTGTGGATTTTGTCCAGAATTCAACATGAAGGGAGAATATTTTGTGGAAGCATTAACCCTGTTGTTGTAACAGAATTCTGCCATTGGTAACCAATTCATCCAGTCTGATTGTTGATAATCCACGAAAATATGGAGGTATTGTTCAATTTCTTGATTAATCCTTTCCGTTTGTCCATCAGTTTGTGGATGATATGCAGTGGATAGGGCTGTTTTAATGCCCAACAATCAGTTTAACTCCATCATTTTAGAAGCAAATTGAGGACCTTGATCAGATAAAATCTTTTTGGGTAATCCATGATGCTTCCAAACATTGTCTCTGAACAATTGTGCTACTCCTTCAGCAGTGACATCAGATGTTGTTGCCATAGTGTGTATCATTTTTGAAAAACGATCAATGACCACTAGAATTGAATCATATCCTTGACTGTCTGGTAATTGTGTAATAAGGTCTGTTGATATGATTTGCCAAGGATGATTAGGTATTTTGTTTGTAGTCAATTCTCCTTGTGGTTTCTGAGTGATTGTTTTTGTTCTTTGACATGTGTCACAGCTTTTGACATATTTTCCAATGTATGCCACCATTCCTTTCCACCAGAATGTTCTTGACACTATCTCCAGTGTCCTCCATTGCCCTGGGTGTCCTGTGATTGGAGTGTTGTGGCATTGTTTGACAACGTCTGCTCTGCAACTATCTGGGACAAGGATTTTGTCTTTGTATGTGAGTAATCCTTTCTTGTTTTGTCCCCAACCAGCTATAGTAGCTGTTTTGCATTCGTCTGCTGACAATTCTACCCACATCTTGACATCTCCATCCTTTTCCTGTTCATCTGCTATCTTTTGAAGGAGTGGAATATTGTTTGTCATGACTGCTTGTATATGATTTGGTTTGATAAAGAATTCCAGTTTAAGCAGTATGACATTTTCATTGTCGTGTTCCATCCCCTCTTTATGATTTGCTCATCTCGAGAGGAGATCAGGTTTGGCCGAACTCTTCCCCAGTCGGTGGGAAAGGTGAAAGTTGAACCTAGAAAGAAAGAGAGACCATCGGGCCTGGCAACAGTTCAATTTCTGGGCACTCATAAAGTACTCTAGGTTTTTGTGATCCATAAGGATCTTGACTACACTATCTGTTCCTTCTAGATAGTGTCTCCACTGCTCCAATGCACATATTACAGCTAACATCTCTTTGTCATAGATGTCGTAATTTCTTTCTGCAGGAGAAAGTCCTTTGCTAATGTAAGCAATGGGGTGCCACTTCTCATCATCTCTCATCTGTGATAAAACTGCACCTGTAGCATACCCTGAGCTATCTGCTTCTACAAGATATGGGCGATTGGGTTCAGGGAAGACTAAAACAGGTTTAGAGCATAATGCTGTTTTAAGATCTTCAAATGAGTCTTTTTGTTCCTGATCCCAGTGCCATTTACTATCTTTTTGTAGTAAAATATTCAAGGGTTTCGCTATATCAGAGAATCCTCTAATAAAACGGTGATAGAAGTTGGTAAAGCCCAAAAATGAGTGAACTTCAGTAATGGATGTTGGAGTGGGCCATTCAGCTATTCCTTGGACCTTGACAGGGTCCATCATGATTTTATCGAAGGATATTTTAAGGCTGAGGTAATCAATCTCTGTTTTCTCAAAGTCACATTTTTCAGGTTTTAGGTATAGTTTGTTGTTGCGTAATATTGTGAGGACTTCTTCAACTATTCGATGATGTTCTTCCATTGTTGCTGTGAAGATGAGGATGTCATCCATGTAGACTACCACTTTACCCCTAGTGATGAGTTCTCTGAAGAGATGGTTCATCATAGTTTGGAAAGTTGCAGGGCTGTTGGTGAGTCCAAAGAACATAATAAGTGGTTCATATAAGCCTTTGTTTGTGATAAATGTGGCTTTCCATTCATCTCCTTCTTTGATACGAACATTGTTGTATCCCCATCTGATGTCGAGTTTGGTGAAATATTTTGCCCCTTTGAGTTTATCTATCAATTCCAAAATGAGTGGTAGGGGATAGGAATTCTTGATAGTGATCTCATTAAGGTGTCGATAATCTTGAATGGGACATAATTCACCTGATTTCTTCTTGATAAAGAAAAATGGAGAAGCCATAGGTGATTTAGATATACGTATTCATCCTGATTTGAGATTTTCTTCAACAAATTTCTCCAACTCTTGTTGTTTGACAAAGGACAAGTTATACACTTTCCCCATATGCATTTTTGCCCCAGGTTTCAACTCAATAGCATGATCCCAAATTCGCTTAGGAGGTAGTTCATCAAAAGAATCCTTTTCAAAAACAGATTTGAACCCATGATACACTTTAGGGACAATATCTTCAAAGGATTTCTTTATCTTTTTCTTTTCTGCCTCTATTGCTAAGTCTTGGGATATATTGTGAATTGCAGCATTTTTCTCATCATCTCCTATCATGATGCAGAGAATGTGATCTTCCTTTTGTATTTTGTCTTCATCCTCATCATCAACCTCGATTGTTTTTGGTATTTCACTCTTCAATTTCTGTATTCTCTTCTTCTTCCATTCCTTTCTATCTTCAACAACTCATAGGTGACACCTTTGCGGACATCTGGTAAATGATATTGCTCCAGTATTCCAGTCTATTTCGGGATTGTGGATTTTAAGCCAAGTTTCTCCAAGTATGAGATTGACTTTTCCTAGTCCTGTGACACAGAAGGTTGTTTGTTCTGTGTGACTTTGGACTTTGACTATTAAGTCCACTGTTTCTGTGATAGATCCTTGTTTGTTCTTGGTTCCATCAATGTTATAAACTGGTATAGTGATGGGAAGTCTTTTTGTGTTTAGACGATTTGTTTTCACAAATTCTTTGTCTATATAACACGTAGTGGCTCCCAAATCTAAAAGAGCTTTGATTGTGACCATTTGTCCATTCTCTGGTACTTTGATCTCGACTTTAACCATGGGTAGATCCATCTTGATTCCCATGATTACATGCTTTTCTTTTTCTTGAGAGGGCATACTCTCAGATGTCTCTTTCTTCTCAGTCTTGGTCTCTGATGCAATGTTGTTAAATACTATTTCGTCAATAGGATCACATACATTTGCATGATTGACAGTGCCATCATCTGGAGTAAGTACTGAAAACATATTCTTGGACAGTCCAGTGACATCTACTGGCTGTCCTTTGCAAAACCCAGGTTCTTCCTTCTCTCTCCTTTGTGGAATATCATCTTTTCAAAATCTACTGTGCTCATCTGCCTGATCTCCTCATGGATCTCCCTGATATTCTTCCTTTGTGGGCAGACATTTGCCCTATGCCCCTCTTTTCTGCAATTGAAACAAATTAGGGGTCTTCTTCTCTGCATTGCATCAACGTCCATTGGTACTGTTGCATTGCTTGCCTTTTGAGTACCTGTATTTGGCTGGGGATTGGGCTGTGAATATCTGGGGGTCCATTGTGAAGGACCTCTAGATTGCATAAGCTGGCCATATTCTCACATATGCCTATCTGCCTGCTGCGCCATCCTTTGCCAATCAAGATAAGTAGTGGGGAGTGGATTGATATTATAGACATGATTTAACACATCACTGTTCAATCCTCTTTTGTAGCAATCGATGAGTGCGTGTTTGTCATATAGTGTTTTTGCTGCCAAAAGAAGAAATTCAGTGGTGTATTCATCTGCTGTTTTCCCCATTTGTTGTAGTTTATGTAAGGCTTGCTGCGTGGTGTGTGCTTCATCTGGATCACCAAACTGTTCGCATAGTTTGGTATCAAATTCTACCCAATCGTGGAATGGCATGGGGTATAACAGATTGAGGGGATTAGCCTCATGAAGTCGTTGTTTCACAACTTGTAGATTCCTCCATGCTTCCACTGATCCTCCTATCATATAGGAGAGGGCATAAGTGATACGGTCACTGTCTGACCATGTTTTGTTTGCTGCAAATACCAAGAATAGTTCTTGGACAAATGAGTCAAGTTTGTCTCGCTTCCCTGAGAATGCTGTAGGTGCAGAAACTTTTACCCGGTGTTGGGCAAATATGTGGGCTGACTGGAGGTTTACTGGGCCAGAGGAACTGGTGGGAATAGCTGGGGGGTGAGTGGAAGGAATGGTTTGTGT
>QLPN01000565.1:0-34960 GCA_003314395.1 Albatrellus ellisii
CCACCAAAAGGTTCATTGTACCAAATCTAGTGTTTTGAGTCATCCTGGGTGTCCTGCTGTGGGAGTAATATGTAAACTTTGGATGATGTTTTGTTTAAGTTGTCTTTTGGGACATAAAGACATCCAGAGTAATAAACTACCCCCTGTTCAATCATCCAATATTGTAAGAGTTGAGTCTTTGCAGGACTAGAAATGTTAGCCTGGAGGAGGTGTGATACATCTAGGACTTTGTTGTCCCATTCTGTGCAAGCTTGGATATGGGGGAAAAATGCATTGTCAATGATGTTAGCAGAAATAGGACAAATAAACAGGGATGGATCTAAAATGATTTGATCTTCATTATCCTGGCTACCATCATCATGGTCTGGTCATCATGATAATGCATCAGGTCGACCTGCTTTTGAACCAGTGATGTGTTTGATCTGAAAATCAAAGCAAGTTAGATACAGAGCCCATTGAGCTTGTCATCATGACAATTTTTGGGCATCTCTGAATACTTCAAGATTTTTATGATCAGAGAGGATGGTAATACAGTGAGGAGCACCTTCAAGGTATTGTCACCATTCTTCTAGTGATTTGATGATGGCTAATAGTTCTCTGTCATAGATATCATAGTTATGTTCAGCTTCTGAAAAGGATTTAGACATAAATGCCACAGGATGCCATAAGCCATCCTCTCCTTTTTGAGACAACACTGCTCCACAAGCTCATTTTGATGCATCACATTCCAATTGGAATGGCTTCATCACATAAGGACTGGGGAAGAGAGAAAATTTGCCTTCAAGAGGTCAAAGGCATCCTGTTGGGGTTGATCCCAATGCCAAAAAATGTCCTTCTTGGTAAGATCATGCAGGGGTTGTGTAAGGTGTGAAAAGTTGCAGATAAAATGTTGATAGAATCCTGCAAACCCCAAAAAGGCACATACTTCCTTCGATTTAGTAGGTGTAGACCATTTTTGAATCCCTTGTAGTTTGACTGGGTCCATAGTGGTCTGACCTGCTGAAATAATAAGTCCCAAATATTCTACTTGCTCTTTTTCAAACTCACATTTCTCTGGTTTGAGATAGAGAGAATGATCAGCAAGTCATTGTAGAACAAGTTTTGTTAGTTGATGATGTTCTTCTATTGTTGCTGTGGCAATTAGAATATCATCCATATAGATAAAAACTTTCCCCATATCAAGAAGATCATGAAAAATAGAATTCATCATCATTTGAAAGGTTGTGGGAGAATTCATAAGCCCAAAGAACATGACCAGGGGTTCAAACATTCCCCTGTTTGCTTTGAAGGCAGCCTTCCATTCATCTCCTTTGATCTGGACATTGTTATATCCCCACCTAACATCAAATTTGGTGAAATATTTAGCATTTTTCAGCTTATCAACAATATCAGAAATCAATGGGAGAGGATATTGATTCTTGACCATGGGACTGTTCAGTTGTTGGTAGTCTTGTACCGGTCATAGTTTACCATCCTTTTTTTTGATGAAAAAGAATGGCAAGGCAAAGGGAGATGTGGAATCCCTGATGTATCCTCAGGCAGTCATGTCTTTGATAAATTCATTGAGTGCAACCTGTTCAGAGGGGTTTAAGGGATAAATTTTACAATTATTTTCAGGGATAGCATCTGGTTTGAGATCAATAGTGTGATCCCAATCATGTAAAGGGGGAAGGGAATGTGATGCTTCTTCTGAAAATACTTCATGAAATTCCTTATAATGGTCTGGTATTACTGTTATTTTGGGAGCAACAGCAGCAGCAAGTTCAGTGGCTTGAGTTGTTCATTTTACCCATTCTTCATTGGGTAATCCCATAAAAACCTCATCTCCTTCTTCAAGTGGTAACCCTGCATTGAATTTGATTTTCTTTGCTGATAAAGGCTGTCTTGTTCTGGCACAACAAGAGGCTGGTTGACATTGTGTGAAAGAGATTTTTGATGTAACCCAATTGATATTTGGGTTATGTTTCTGAAGCCAAGGATGTCTTAGAATAATATTATCTAATCCAAGATCAACAATAAAGAATTTTACATCTTCTTTGTGATTTTGAATCTTCATTCTAAGAATAACTTCATGGGTAACTCATCCAAGTTTGTTTTCAGTATTGTCTGCATTATGAACTATGCAAGGATGTGGAAGAGGAATTGTGGGAATTCAAAGTTTGGTGACAAGTCAATGATTGATGAAATTGCTAGTTGCTCCACTGTCAACTAAGGCCTTTTGATTTTCTAGTTTGCAGCTTCCTTGGTGATTGCTAATTTGAGCTTCAAGATATAGAGCATGTGGTGAAGATATAGAATGTAGCAAATCACAAGGATACATTATTGTTGTTTGAAGACATGCTGAAATCTCTGAACTCTTCAAAAATCCTCCAACATGACAGATAAAGCAACCCATCCTTCTTGTGGTAACATGTGTATGGTCTTGTATACCCTCCTGATGGCCACTTCATCATAGGCAGGGGGTACTACCTGTTCTTCTTCTTCTTTGTCTACTACATTAGAGATGTGAGCTCATGTATGATTGACAACATGAGGAGGTGCATATGAGATATTTGAATCAAAAACAGGAAGGGGAGGAGTAGAGGAAGAAGATTTCTCTTCTACTATGCATATGCATGGGGTTGTCATCTTTGTGGGGCATTGATTTGCCATGTGTCCACTTTGATGACAGGCAAAACACCTTCCTTCCTTCCTCAACTTTTCTTTTTCTGCATCAGTTAGTTTCTTCAGCATGGGGAAAGACCCTGGTATTTGATGGTGTTGGTCAACATCCATTGCATTTGGATCTCAGCAGGAATTGGTAGTAGTGGTGAAGGAAGAAAATGGCATACATGTTTTCTTTTGTTCCTTTCATGTGTGCCACTGAATATCCATCATTGTAGCTCTCTCCATCCATGCAGTAAATGTCTTTGGTACTTCAGAGTTGTAAATCCAGTTGGCAAGACCAGAATTGAGCCCCTGTTCATGATAGTCAAGTTTAGTTCAGTCATCTGGAATAGTGCCTCATGAATGAGAGCTAGAAATGCTGTATTATACCCTTCTATAGTTTGAGCTCCTTGTTTGAGCTGTTGAAGGGCTAAATACACTTGTCATACTTTGTGTGGGTCTTTGAACTTGGCTTTTAGATTTTCTACAAAGATTTTGTAGGTTGGATACGTGTCATTCATGAGATGTTCCATGGTATATCTATTGTTGTATGCTTGAGCCATTCCCTTTGTCATAAATGACAAAATGAATAAAAGATTTTGAGTATCAGATGCATGAAGGTCTTCATACACAATTAGATACTTGGTGCAGGATAAAAAGAAACTCTGGAAGTTCTTTTTTGTTCTGTTGAATTTGGATGGCTTGTTGATTTTCAAGAATTGCATTTTTGTTGAAGTAGAAGTCATAACAACATCCTCAATTGTTGGTTCCAGCCATGGGAAAAGCTCCAGAGGGGCACTGAAAGGAATAGGATCAAGGGGTGCAGTGGCCATACTAGGAGTAGTTGAAATACCCTCTAGCAGTGGGGTGTCTGTGGTAGTGTTGAGTACTGGGTCAAATGTGTAGGTGCATATGGAGGGGGCTGTAATGTCCTGGCTGTAAAAGCCAAAGGTATTGATGTGCTGCTGAGTGTTTGTAACTCTCCAGATATTGTTTCCTAGATATTCAACTGGGAGGTTTCTGTAGACAAAGGTATTGTCAGAATGTACTTATTTTTCTCTTCATTTTACAATTTCTTTTGTCCTTATCGCTCAAGATCTACTAGAGATATCTTATCTCATCTTATCAGATCATTAGTAGATCTTATCGCGATTATCTATGACTCATATTCATTTAGTCACCAGACTGCTTACTATACAACTATGACTACATTTCTCACAGATGCTTACTGATGCAGTGCAATGCTGCGCATCGCTTACTGATACTTTCCATAGATGCTGTGCATCTTATTTACATATGCCTGCCCTATAGTGACAGCACATGGTCCATGTGCTGATCCCTATAGTATATAAGGGCTCTCATGTAGTAGATAGCTCTTTAGCTTTATACATCTGAGATATCTGCTATACAGCATGACTACTCTTAAGGTGTATTGTCTCATATCTTCGCCAATCCCCTTCTTCTTCCAGTTGTGACCTCGCTGCCTTAGTGTGTGCCTCACAGGTATTTCGTCTTGTGTGACACCAAAATCTTTGGGGTAAGGAGGTTGGTGGGGAAGGAGCCAGGGTTGGTTCAGTTTGAAGTGGGAGAGCTTAACCTAATGTTAGGGTTTGGCATGTGTAAGCAGCTAAACACCTTTTCAGAAGATTTGAGGGACTTTGAAGCAAATGACAGGAAAGAATAGCCAGACAACACTGCTATTATTCAACAAAGACGAGATATAATGAAGGAGGTTAAGCTACCCTATCTTGATGTATAGTAAGTCCTTCTTATAGTATTTGTGTCTTCTGTGCTTATGACTACTGAAACAAAGATAGGTATAATAAGGGGGGTTATAGCCCCTTGGATAGCTCCACTGCAGTGTGCAAGTGGAGAAGAACAATGAAGAAAATGAAAGAACAAAGTAAAACACAGTGTGTACTCCTGATTTCTGACAATCACCCATTTTGGTATGGCAGAGTGCAACACTACCTCCACCCTGCTCACTCCAGCATCACACCTCACACTGTTCAATGGTGTCATGAGCCCATCCACTCGGTCTGTCTACCAGCAAATGGTGGGGGCCCTCATGTATGCCACAATCATCTCTTGCCCAGACATTGTATTTGCTGTCAACTCCCTAGTGCACTATGCTGCTAATCCTGCCCCCAAGCACATTGCTGTGGCCAAGCATGTCATATGCTACTGTGAGGCGCATGCTAGGACAGCGAGGTCACGACTGAAGGGATAGAGGGATTGGAGCGGGAGAGACAATACACCTTAAGAAGAGTCATGCTATATAGCAGATATCTCAGATGTATAAAGCTAAGAAGCTATCTACTACAGGAGACTCTTTATATACTACAGGGAACAGCGCACAGACCATGTGCTGTCACTGTAGGGCAGGCATATGTAAATAAGATGCGCAGCATCTGTGAGAAGTATCAGTAAGCGATGTGCAGCATTGCACTGCATCAGTAAGCGTCTGTGGGAATTGTAGTCATATCTGTATAGTAAGCGGCCTGATGACTAAATGGGAGTGAGTCATAGATAATCGCGATAAGATCTACTGATGATCTGATAAGATGAGATAAGATATATCATGTAGATCTTGAGCGATAAGAGTAAAAGAAATTGTAAAATGAAGAGAAAAATAAGTATGATCTGACAGCTACCTCACAGGCTCAAACTTCCCTGCTCTGCAATGTGATGGTGCTGCTAGCATGTCACTCATCAGGTACTCAGACTCTGACTGGGCTGTGTCCATGTCCAACTGCAAGTCTACTGGTGCATACATCTTCCTCATTGGCAGAGGAGCAGTCTCATGGTCCTCTTGTCAGCAGTGGATCATCTCTCTCTCCTCCACACCCCACTCACACTTTTTGGCAACAACAAAGGGTCCATTGACCTCACCAACAACCTGATTGTTGGGAAGGGCACCAAGTACATCTCAACCAAGTTCCACTTCATCCAGCAGTGTGTTGAAGAAGGGCTACTCAACCTGCAACACATTCCCTCTGCTGACATCATGGCCAACATGCTGACCAAGTTGCTACTGTGCACTGCCTTTGTGCAACAGTGTGCCGCTCTTGGTCTCATGTTCCTGGATGCACTGAATGAGGGGGGGTGTTAGAATCTTGTGCATGCTTATCACATTTGGCACTCCCACTACTTTACCACACTACTTTACCCTCATCTCCACACTTCACATCTCCACAGGTTTGCACATCTTAGACATCTCCTACATTGTCTGATTTCTTACTCTTTGTGTTGTGACACCTACCACTGCCACACCTCTCTCTGACTCTAAAGACATGTCTGCACTTCATTTAGCCTTGGACATATTCAATGCTATCTTATTTGCTTATCTAGTTTGGTTGGCAGCCTCACTGCACCCTTGTTATCATATGACCTGTATCAGGTTATGGGCCCTGCCCAAGTCATTTGTATTTCTCTCATGTGCACACTCTACTTTATCATCTACTCTCTCAACACTCCAACACTTCTCTTCCTCACCATCACAACACTCATATCTCCAAAACAACATATGTGCTTCATCCTCCTCCACACTCTACTGTTGTCCTGGAGTGGACTCACCACAGCTGTTCTAGGCACAGTGGATATCTCAACTATCTCTACTGCCAATGTCCATGCCAAAATCTTTGACAAAGAAGCCAGGATGAAACCCAAATCAGTGCTATCAGCATTTCAGCATGCCAACACTATGGTCTGTATGTACTGCAAATGATGTAACCATACCATTGACTCTTGGTGTGTCAGGCCACTATTATTTTCCCTATTTTTCTCTTCATTTTTCTCTATTTTCTTATGTCTCTATCGTCATAGATCTTATAATCGCTCCTGATCTATCGAAGCGATTCTCACGGTCACGTACTCTTTCTCTTCGTCTTCATCGGCCGATGACGCGTATGTCGTCCGATCTCCGATCGGCCCGTTCTATATTTAGTTATGATTCATTCTCTCACACTTACTGCGCATGCTCACCAATCCTTCTCACACCTGCTGCGGAGTATCACCAATCTCTCTCACAGTTGCTGCGGAGCTCAGTCAGCGATGACGCGTCTCTCCTATTATTAGATATGACATCATTACTATACTTCCTCATTCTCCGGCCCTATACTGCACTGCATGGTCCGTGCACGCTTTAGGATACTATATATACATACGACTCCTAGCGGTTTATTCCTCAGTTCTGATCATCTGGGATATCCGCTAGGTACAGTACTCTTCATCCTTCTTCTTTACTATACGCTAATACATCTGGGATATCCGCTAGTTGAAGCATGATTGTCCTTCTCTATAGCTTTCTTCAGTTGTTCGGCTTCGACCAGCGTCGGCCTCACATGGTGGATGCTGCATGAAATGCCAAATGACATAAAGCCTAACTTGGGGATAGGAAAGGAAGTCAAACCAGCTGCAGTGGACTCTTCTAGTTTGCATATGCTGTCTTCTTCTGTGACTGGTGCTGTCAGAATGTACTTATTTTTCTTTTCATTTTCCAATTTCTTTTACTCTTATCACTCAAGATCTACTTATCTCATCTTATCAGATCATCAGTAGATCTCATCACAATTATCTATGACACATATTCATTTAGTCATTGGACTGCTTACTATACATCTATGACTACATTTCCCACAGACACTTACTGATGCAGTGCAATGCTGTGCATCTTATTTACATACACCTGCCCTACAGTGACAGCACATGGTCTGTGCACTGATCCCTGTAGTATATAAAGAGTCTCATGTAGTAGATAGTTCTTTAGCTTTATACATCTGAGATATCCACTATACAGCATGACTCTTCTTAAGGTGTATTGTCTCATTCTTTGCCAATTCCACCTCTCTTCAGTTGTGACCTCGCTGTCTTAGTGTGCACCTCACAGGTGCCTCAGCAGAATTAAATGCTTGTTTCTATGGAGAAGAGTCTAGTGATTGGATGCTAGACTCTGGCTGTACAGATCACATCATACCTCATTGCCCAGATCTGCAAAACTATCTGTCAACCTCTCAACACACTGTGACTATAGGTAATGGTGAAACTATCCCATGCCTAGGAAAAGGCACCAGTTTGCAACTTCATGCACTTCCAAACAATGACAGTATTTTTCTCCTCCTGTCCAATGTGCTTCATGTACTAGGAGCAAGTGGACACTTCCTATTGGTTAGCAAACTTGACCAACTGGGATTCACAGTCACTTATGAGCAAGGACAATGTATCATCTCAAAAAAAAGGACCATGTGTTCTGTGTCAGTTCCCTCAGGGGCAGAACATACTGGGTCATGTTGTGACCTAATCCATCTGTTCATGCCATTACTTCTCCCTCACTCTGTATATGGCATGAAAGGTTTGGCCACCTATTGGAAGCCATTGTACCACACATTTGCCCCTTACAGGGGTCCAGCTTCTTCTCACTGTCTGCCTCACCCACTGCTGACTCCTGTACTGAAGATTGGAGGTCTTCATGCACAGCAGCAAAGGCAATGGGGACTAGCTTAGATGGGAGTGCAATCAAGAGGGGAAGGCATGAGGTACATAGCAGTGAGAAGAGTGAGGGCAATAGAGTAGCCAACCATGATGATAAGAAGCACAGTCTCCATCATAGGAGACCAGAAAGAGTGGAGAGAAGAGGAAGATTTGGGTAATGATTGGTGCAGACTTGCACACTGAGAAAAGTGAAGAGGGGAGAAAGTCTGCTTATTAGATTACAGCAACTAACTACTGCTTTTATACATTCTGGCAGTGTGCACAGACCATGCTGACTAATAATGTCTGGGCCATGGGTGCTAGAGGGAAAGAGTGTGATGAGATAAGAGATAAGAGATAAGGAAAATCAATACCCTGCACCAGCTGTGTACCCAGTAAACTCCCCTGCACTGCTTTTTGGATCTCTCATTCTTGAGCTGCTGGACCACTTGATCTCATCCACTCAGTGTGAAGAACAGGTCATTGGCACAAGTGGAACTTAGAATAGTTCTTATTGTTATGTCTTGTATGTATGTACTACTTATAGTGAAGCTGGTGGCACACAGACCAGAGTCCTATGTACAGTAAGGTGTGTGTACCCATATGTGTGTATGTGTATATGTGAGTACAGTATATGAGCAAAAAAGGAAGGTGTATATTATATAATACATACTGTATGGTTGTCAACACTCATATCTAGTTGGCCCTGTTTGGATGGCATCTCTCATCACTGGTAATCTGTATTTTGTCACATTCTTAGATGATTACTTAGGTTATGGTGTTGTCTACTCAATCAAATGTAAGGACCAACTTAGCAGTGTCCTCCAGCATTATGTCACCTGGGTCTCTAATCAGCATGGCCAGTTTCCTAAGTGCCTTTGTGAGTATCTTAACTTGCCTGTCCAGGACTTCCTAGCTACCAAGGGGATAGAGCATCAACAGACTGTACCTTACTCACCCCAGCAGAACAGTCACATGGAGCATTGGAACTGCACAATACTGAATTGAGCCCTCTCTCTTGCATTGCACCAGTCTCTCCCCTGATTTTTGGGAGTTCACTGTGTGCACTGCCATCCACATGTACAGCCTGTCACCTGTGCACCATCTGGGTTGGAATGCTCCAACCAGCCACTGGTCACCAGATGTTGGTATCCCCAACATTGCACATCTCCAGGTATTTGGATGTCATGTGTAGATGAAAGTTCCTGACCATCAGTGTGCCAAACTCAATGCAAGGGCACACCAACTCACCTTCATTGGGTACCAGTTAGGTATGAAGGGGTGGATGTTCTGGGATAAGATGAATTGACAAGTGGTCATCAGCTAGGATGCCATCTTTGATGATGGGGTCTTTCTGTGTGAGGCCAACACTTTGTCAAAGCCAAACAACAAAGAAGAACTTTAAAACAAAAAGGATGATTGTGCTTGGACTAGCAGATATCCCAGATGTATAATCAGCTAAGTAAAACAAAGAGAGAGAAGTGGTTACTGTACCTAGCAGATATCCCAGATGATCAAAGCTGGGGAGTAAACCACTAGGAGTACTACATATATATAGTATGCTGGAGAGCACACGGACCATGCTGTACAGTATAGGGCAGGAGAATCAGAAAGTAAAGTAGTGATATCATACCTAATAATAGAGGGGATGTGTAAGTGCTGACTGAGGCTCTGCAGTAACTGTGGGAGTGATTGGTGATACTCCACAGTAAGGGTGAGAAGAATGAGTCATCACTAAATATAGAACAGGCTGATTGGGGATCAGACAACATACATGTCATTGGCTGATAAAGACAAACAAGTGGAATATATGACCATGAGAATCACTTCAATAGATCAGGAGCAATTATAAGATCTATGATGATAGAGGTATAAGAAATATAGAGAAAAATGAGGAAAATAAGAGAAAAATAGTAGTGGCCTGACAAATACCCCCTTCTTATGGCAAGATGTCTTGATGAGCAAAGAATGGAGATGAACATGCATGGCAAATATCTTCTTCTTCTCCTTCCATGGATTTGAAGGGAATGCCAGCAAATAGTGATGGAGATAAAGGAATGATGGAAGAAGACTTGGGAAATTCTTTTAAGTCTTCATATGATTTGGGAGTAATAACTCCATCATCATTTTCATCTGTAAATTCATCTTCATCATCTATAATGCCAAAGGGAATTTCCTCATATCCTTCATCAAGAACTGGTGGAGGGAATGGAGGTGTGGATTCTTGAAGTTGTTGAGCATAATGTGGCTGAGCCATCAACTTGGGTGAGTACTCTACCTGGTAAAGGGAATAAATGGCTACTGAATGTATTGCTTGAGGATTCTCTTTGTGATACCTCTTGAGCATATCAGGAACATCTTCCATCAATACTGAAGCAGGTTCCCAAGAATTCTCTTCTGTGGGGTAGTCCTTCCATTTGACCAGATATTGAACTTTACCATGAGAGAGACAACTATTGAGAATTTCTTCAACTTCATATTCTTCAACACCATTCTTGATGATAGGAGGAGGGGGAGGGCAAATTTCTCATTCTATGATGACATCCATTACATAAGGATGAAGTTTGACAACATGGAAAACTGGATGAATCTTCATCATCTTTGGGAGTTTAAGGTGATATGCATTGTTGGATAGTACTTCAAGTACTTCATATGGCCCAAGGTGTTTGTGATCCAATTTCTTCATCAGTCTTCCTGTGTCAATGTTGGTGGCTTCCAACCAAACTTTATCTCCAATGGCATAAGTAGGAGTTTTACCCCTATGTTCATCATAAAACTTCTGCTGCTTTCTTCAACGATACCTCTGCATCTTCTCTAATGTGTTTGAGCCCTGCTACAAACTTGTCCACTGAGTCAATCTTGGTAGACATATGAGGTTCATTGCCCATTTGAGGATTTTGTCTATAATTCAGCATAAATGGGGAATATTTTGTTGCTGAATGAACATGATAGTTAGAGGCAAATTCCACCATTGGCAACCAGCTTGCCCAATCATTTTGTTGATGATTAATGAAGAGATGGAAATATTGTTCAATTTCTTGATTTATCCTCTCCATTTGACCATCTGTTTGAGGATGATATGCTGTAGAAGTAGCAGTTTGAATCCCTAATAAATGATTGAGTTCATGCATTACTTGTGATGTGAATTGTGGCCCTCAGTCAGATAACACCTTCTCTGGAAGACCATGATGTTTCCAAACATAATCTCTCATGAGATGTGCAACTCCTTCTGCTGTGATTGTTTCTGTAGTTGGAATAGCATGGATCATTTTTGTGAAATGGTCCATGAGTATGGAGTCATTGCCTTGGCTTTCAGGCAATTTGACAATAAGATCTGTAGAAATGACTTGCCAAGGTCATGATGGTATTTCATTAGGTGTCAACTCTCCTTGTGGATTCATGGGGAAAGTCTTCATCCTTTGACACAGATCACATCCTTTGACATACTTCTCCACATATGATGCCATATTTGGAAACCAGAAATGTCTTCAAACCATTTCTATGGTTTTCTTGTAACCAGGATGTCCTGCAAGGGGTGAATCGTGGCAAGTCTTCATTAGATCTGCATACATTGTTTCTGGGATGTAGAGTTTCCCATCATAGAAGAGTGTCTTCTTCTTGTCTTCACTCCATTGTGCAAACATTGCAGTTTTCCTCAAGTCTGCATCTAACTTGTCCCATATGATATAGTCATGGTCATCTTTTTGAGCATCTATAATCTTCTTTATAACAGGAGGGCTGAGTGCTGCAAGTGAAATTTTGTGTTTGAAAAATTCCAGTTTGAGCAAGATGATGTTCTTGTTGTCATCTTCTACCCCCTTCTTATGGTCCAAATGTCTTGAGAGGAGATCAGGGAAAACATTGGCAGCACCATGTTTATGAACCATATCAATCTGGAAGTGAGATAAATAGAGCAACCAATGAGCTTGACAACAGTTGAGTTTCTGGGCAGTCATGAAGTATTCCAGGTTCTTGTGGTCAGTGATGGCTTGAACAGGGTGAATGGAACCTTCAGGGTAATGATGCCACACTTCTAAAGCACAGATGACAGCCAACATCTCCTTGTCATATATGTCATAATTACACTCAGCAGGAGACAGGCCCTTACTGAGGTAAGCAACAGGGTGCCACTTGTTATCCTGTTGAAGCTGTGAAAGAACTGCACCAGTAGCATAACCAGAACTATCCACTTCAACTCTGAAAGGATACTGCTCATCTGGAAAGACCAAGACTGGTTCAGAACACACAGCATCCTGCAAATGAGTGAAAGCCAACTGTTGTTCATCATTACAATGCCACTTGACATCATTCTGCATGAGCTCATTCAAGGGTTTAGTGATGTTGGAAAATCCAAGAATAAAACAACAATAGAAGTTGCAAAAACCCAAGGAGCAAACATCATGAATGTTCTGTGGGATTGGCCAGTCTTTGATACCCTGTACCTTGACTGGATACATCACAATCTTGTCAAAAGAAATCTTCAGGCCAAGGAAGTCAATAGATGTTTGTTCGAACTCATATTTCTCTGGTTTGAGATAGAGTTTGTTGTCAGTGAGTATTTGAAGTACTTCCTGTATGACCTTCCAATGTTCCTCCATTGTTGCTGTAAAGATCAAGATGTCATCCATATAGACCACCACAACTCCTCTGGAGATAAGACCTCTGAATAAGTGGTTTATCATTGTTTGGAATGTGGCTGGGCTATTGCAAAGACCAAAGAACATGACAAGGGGTTCAAACAACCCCTTGTTAGTGACAAAGGCAGATTTCCATTCATCACTGTCTTTAGTCCTAACATTGTTGTAGCCCCAATGAATGTCCATCTTGGTAAAGTATCATGCTCCACAAAGGTGATCAATCAATTCTGAGATAAGAGGAAGTGGATAGCTGTTTTTGATTGTCATGTTGTTGAGCTTGCGATAATCTTGAACAGGTCAAAGATCTCCAGATTTCTTTTTGATAGAAAAGAAAGGTGATGCCATGGGGGATTTTGTGGAATGAATACAACCACTTTTTAGATTTTCTTCAATGAACAACTCCAATTGTTTCTGTTCATCCAGGGAAAGATTGTAAACTTTACCAGCAGATGGTTTGGCACCTGGTTTAAGTTCAATTGCATGATCCCAAGGTTGTCTTAGAGGAAGAGAATCAAAGGCTTCTTTGTCAAATACCTGTTTGAAATGATGATATGCTTTGGGTACTATATCCTCAAAATTCTTCAACTTCTTTCTTTCTGCTTTGATGGTGAGATCTTGGCTAATGTTTTGAATGGATGCCTCCATTTCCTTTTGATCTACCATGACCACCAATATCCAATCTCCTTCTTCTTCAGCTGCAATCTGTTCTTCTGCTTCTTGATGTATGTTTCAATTTTGCTGCTTCATCAATTTCTTGTTGGATTTTCATACTTGTCTATTGGCATTGAGACATACTTCACATCTGCATGGACATCTGGTGAAATGTATTTTTTCCTGTAACCAATTGATTTCAGGGTTATGGATTTTCAACCATGATTCACCAACAAGGATATTTTTCTTGCCCAGATTACAGACTGCAAAGTAGCATGTTCAGTATGGCCATCAATAGTCATAATGAAATGAATCATTTCTTCAGTAGATCCTGCTTGGTTGAGTGATCCATCAACATTGTATACAGGTATTGGTTTTGCAAGTTTTTTTGTGTTTAAGTTTTTTTCTTGACAAATTCTTTGTCAACATATAGTCCAGTTGCCCCTGAATCTAACAGAGTGTCTACTTCTAAGATGGCTCCAGCATCCACTGTTTTGATTTTAAGTTTCATTTCAGGGAAACTTGTAATGTCAAATATTATTCTTTGGATATATTCCTTTTTCTTAGCAGGAGGAGTAACCTGTTGCACTTGAGGCTTCACTTCAGACTGAGAGCAAGACAGAACAATGCATGTTAAATAAATTTGTGTATAAGCATTGAGATGATCAACATCTGTATCATCAGTCTGAAGCATAGAAAACCTATTGTAGGATGGCAAACTCATGCTCAGTTCCCATCCAACCCAAAACCCAACTGTTGTGCTCCACTCTTTGAGCTATTCATATCATCCAATCAAAGACCATGTGCCTGAAACTCCTTCTGCATTTCTACCAAGAAGTCTGCTTCATTTAGTGTTATGAGGCACTTGCTTTGGCACCTCATAATGGTTTTCTTTTCCTTTTTTCTCTTTCTTTTTTCTTATCTTACTTACTAGTAAAGAGTAGTAGTATTACTACAAGTGTGAGCTTAGCTCCACTTTACTTAGTAAGGACTCATTTCTTTTCTCTTTTATAGTACTTAAGTATTTACATACTTAAGTGTGAGCTTAGCTCCAGGTACTATATCAGACTTATCTTTTCCTTTTTATCTTTCTTTATTTATTATAACAATTACTTGCTAAAGGACTATCATTATACAATTAGCAAGGACTCCTCCTTTCTTGTCTTTATTTACCTTTGTTTACCTGTCATTCATTTCATGCTAGTGGCTGAGCCACATGACTCATACAACAGATGTGTACTTACTGTGCCTTACTGTGCATTTCTGTGCATTGCTGCACAATGCTGCACTTTACTGTGCAACTTTACTATACTTAGGACTCTAGTTTAGTATAAATAGTTGAAAGACTGGCAGTCTTAAAACCCCAGTCTTGTCAACTTCACAATCTAGGGATTCTCCTATACTGTGCTTGATCTAAGCTTGTCTTCATCTTGCTTCACTCTAAAGACCTAAGTCTAAGAACTCTAAGTCACTTTAACCATTGCTAAGACTTCCTACACTTATCACTCTGGATCTCTGACTAGTCACTGGTGGAATCATCCTTGTCACTATCTCATTGATTTCTCTCTTCATCATCATCAGGAACAGTTATTACATCTATCAAACATGTATCAACCATCTTGTTACCAGGGGTATTATCATATCAGAAATTCCCTAAGACTGTCCACTAGGCTGCTCTTAGCATTTAGTGTATGCATTTCTTGAAGGGTCCTCACATTCCCCCTTCTTTGTTGCCCTTGTGGTCATTTGGGCTCTGGACATTCTTGTGCAAAATGTCCTTCTTTTCCACAGTTGAAACAGAGTCTAGGGTGTGGTCCTCTAGCTCTATCAACATCCATGGGTTCTCCAGCAGGGGCTGCAGTGGAAGTGAAATCTCATTGGGGAGTAAAGTTCTGCTGCTGTCCTTGAGATCATCCATATTGTTGTTGCTGCCCCGGTGTTTGTCTTTGTCCCCATGTCAATTCAAAATTTTGGTATGCATATACTCTGACCCTGGCTCTTCTAATCCAACCTTCTAGATCACCTGGAAGTGGAGTTTCCACATAACAAGACTGGAGAAGAGGACAATTCATCCCTTTCTTGAACAATGTGCATAGCACACCATTGTTGTATCCAGATGCTGTTTTGTAGAGGAGGAATTCAGTGATGTATTCCTCAATGTGCTGATTTCCTTGCAAAATGGTGGTTAATTTTTGTTGAGCCATTTGTTCTTCATTATGATCCCCAAAGGTGATTTTCATCATTGTCAGGAGCTCATCAAAATCTTTGAAGGGTTCATCATGTTGCAATGGTTCAACTTTATTTGTCATAAAATTCCCTTCTTCCATTCTTCTGCATATCCTCCTTTGATGTAAGACAGTATGACTGTCACCTTGTTGTCATCTTGATATTCTGGATGGGCACATAAGACAAGATATATCTGATCTAGATATGACTGGAACTTCTTCTTGTCTCTGTCAAATGGAGTTGGTTCTGCAATGCAAACTTTGGGGAGGTGGACCTGGGGTGGGTGGCCTGTTCTGCACCCCAAAGAGGAACCTCCTCCTTCTGCCATTTCAAAATGGCTCAGAAGATTTGCTGCTGTCTCCTGTTGTTGCTGAAGCAACCTCTGCTGATCTTGTATCATCTTCATCATCTCCCCAAAATTTGGTTGTTCACACTCTTGATGCTAAGAGCAACCTATTGGGTGGTCTTAGGGAAGGTCTAGAATGTTACTCCTGGTAACCAAGGTTTGGATATTGGCTTGATGAACGTAATAGAGATTCCGGATGACGATGAAGAATGGGATTAACGATATAGTTATGAGGATGATTCCACCAATAACGATACGAGGATCCAGTTTGACTTAGTGTAAGATGTCTTAACAAGGTTTTTGAGTTCTTAGACTTAGTTCTGAGAGGGAAGCGAGGTTGTAGCAAGCTTAGTTCAAGCGCAGTGTAAGGAGAATCCCTAGATTGTGAAGTTGACAAGACTGGGGTTTAAGACCGCCAGTTTGTCAACTATTTATACAAGACTAGCGATCTAACTATAGTACAGTTGCGCAGTAAAGCGCAGTAAGTAAACGATAAAGCGCAGTAAAGTGCAGTAAGTAAACGATAAAGCGCAGTAAAGCACAGTAAGTAACTGTTCATGTGATATAAGTGGCTCAGCCACAAGCATGAAGTGAACCAGGTATAAACAAAGGTAAATAAAGGCGAGAAATGAGAGTCCTTGCTAATTGTATAGTAATAGTCCTTAGCAAGTAAATGTTATAATAAATAAAAGAAAGATAAAGGAAAAGGATAAGTCTAGTATAGTACCTGGAGCTATGCTCACACTTAAGTATGTAATTACTTAAGTACTATAAAAGAGAAAGAAAATGATAAGTCCTTACTAAGTAAAGTGGAGCTAAGCTCACACTTGTAGTAATAATACTACACTTTACTAGTAAGTAAAAAAAAGAAAAAAAGAAAGAAGAAAACCGTTACGAGGTGCCAAAGCAAGTGCCTCGTAACACTTGATCCATATGAGCAGATGCTACAGATGGAGGTTGAAGAGTTGCTGTTAAGGCTGTACCAAGACCCTCAATGTCTGAGTCTAAGTGGAGTGACATTGACAGCTCTTGATCTGCTAAACTCACAAATCAATTCCTTGAGTGTGATTCTGGCTCTTCACTGTCTTCCCTGTGTTGTGGAGGTGATTGCTGCCTCCTGCTCCAAGTGTTCCACTGGTTGTCTTGAGACAGTTTGTTGCATAATTTGTCAGATAATTTTGATGAGCATTCCAGTACTTCTGTAGGTGAGTGATGTTAAATTGATTGCATGCTCAGTCATACAACAGAAGCACTATATTTTCAATATAATGTGTGGATGGTAAGACAGACAACAAAAAAACCATGAAGATCTTGAAAAATGATATGTCTACTTTAGTATGTAGATGTTGCAGGACCCCCTGTGATATAGGATGTGAAGTGATGATGGGGGTTGATATGAAAGGTGCAATCTGGATGAGCTGCTAACTCTAGTAGAATAGGAGGAGAGACAAGAGAGGGATCATTGTAATACTGGTACAACAATTCCCTGAATAGAGTAGGAGGGTACTTAATATGATACATCCTATCTTGATTCTTCCAATATTCTGATCTAGGGTCAGGGAATATCCAAAGGGGAAACCTCTTGCAGTTTGTTAGGGGTTCACTTCATCACTGTATAATGATGTGCACATGCCAGGCTAGGAGGCAATGGCAGAGGTGAAGATGGATGGTAGGGGGGCAGGTGATAGGAAGGAGTGAGTAAAAGTTAACACTTAGACCTTCATCTAAGAGCTGCTCTGTTCCAGAGTGATTGTGATGGGGATGAGGGCAGTGTGTAGAAGGGGTGGGTGGTCCCTGAGCTGTTAGAAGACCTATGCTGTTCCCAGGAATCCTCTCATCCAGAGTGGTTCTCCCAGAACATCCACAACTGCATATCAATCTGTCCACTCCTAGGGTCCACCACATGCATGCTGTGCTGGATGTTGCTGGGCATGATGTGGATGTGAATGGGGTGAACACTATAGCACCCAACAAGAAGTTGGAGAGTGGAAGAGGGTGAGCAAGGGACATATACTTTAGTCCACAGGCTACAGGTACACTCACTCTCATGTTTCTGCCAAATACAATGTCAACAGAAGTGGAGAGGAGGGTGAGGGAAGAAGAGTTCTCAATAGAAGTGGACTTGTTCATGCTTGGGTTTGTGAATGAATCCTATGGTGTAGAAGGGATGGCAGATAAAGTGCTGGTGAAAGCACCTCTCTGTGGGAAAGGGGGGAATGAGGAAGTGGTGGGGTTTGTGGAGGTGGGAGTTTTGATCAATTGTGAGGCTGACACTTTGTTGAAGCTGAACAACAAAGAAGAACTTTAAAACAAAAAGGATGATTGTGCTTGGACTAGCAGATATCCCAGATGATCAAAGCTGGGGAGTAAACCACTAGGAGTACTACATATATATAGTATGCTGGAGAGCACACAGACCATGCTGTACAGTATAGGGCAGGAGAATCAGAAAGTAAAGTAGTGATATCATACCTAATAATAGAGGGGACACATAAGTGCTGACTGAGGCTCCACAGTAACTGTGGGAATGATTGGTGATACTCCACAGTAAGGGTGAGAAGAATGAGTCATCACTAAATATAGAATGGGCCAATCAGGGATCAGACAACATTTGCATCATTGGCTGATAAAGACAAACAAGTGGAATATATGACCATGAGAATCACTTCAATAGATCAGGAGCAATTATAAGATCTATGATGATAGAGGTATAAGAAATATAGAGAAAAATGAGGAAAATAAGAGAAAAATAGTAGCAGCCTGACATTCTGGCTGTTGAGGTGGCTACCTCCCCCACTGTCTTTGACCTCTTTCCACTGTCTGTTGCTGCCCCTGCTGATAATGACAATTCAGACAGTGACAATGATGACTCACCTTCATCCCTGCCTCAATCCTCAGCTCCTCCACCTGTCTCCTGGCTGCCTCTGCTGTTGGGGATTACAGCAACATGTGACAGTGAATGCATGATAGTGCAACTGGGTGACTATATGACTATGATAGTGTGACTGGGTGACTGCACCACATGGACCTCTTGTGGGACTCAGGAATGATACAGATGGACCCTACTGTACAGAAAATTTCCTCTCACATAGTTTTTATTCCCCTCAGTCTTCTATGAATAGACTGAGGTCAGTACTTACTTTCTATGCCATTTGTCTTATATGTTTTCTCATTGTTTCCCCTGGAGAATATATTCTCTTCATTCTACAGGTACAGTACTATAATGGCTACCACCCAGTCTTCTACAAAGAGACTGAGAATATACTCTCTTAATTCTACAGTCACCCATACTCTATTACCAAGCAACCTCCTTCAATATCTGCCTCCTTGGCTTGGCTCCAAGGGCCTACCTGCTCTTCCTCATACTCTGCATACTGGTCTTGGCTCTGACACTGATGCAGCTGAAGTCACTGTGGTGCTGCCTCCCATGACCCTTCTCCAGGCTCCTGCTGCTCCTGCCATTTTGCTATGACACTGCACACAGTGCATGCACCACACCAAACTGGATGCTGCCATTGTCCAGCCTCACTGGCATGGCCCAACTTGGTTCACTTCTGGATGTCAGCAATGTTGACACTGATGTCCATATGAGCTGACTACACATCTCCTTCCTCTTTCATTTGAAGTACTATACATATATACATATATACAATACATGTCTCATAGACTACTATAAGTAGTTCACAGTTCCAACTGCAACAATAAGAACTCTATCAGTTCTCCTCTATCAGTTCTCCTCTGCACATGGCCTGTTGTTGATAGGTTATGGGCCCTGCCCAGTTCATCTGTGGCACTCTCATCTCAGTCCTCATACTTGGGATTACAGCCCTTATCTCATCCCCTCTACTTGCACTCTTCATCACCATATTCCAACTCCTCTACTTCTCCTCTACAATATCAGTCCTGAAAATCAACATCAATCTCAATGAAGAAGCTAGATCAGACAACTCCTTTTGCTTGCATTGCAAAAGCAAAAATCACACTATTGTAAACTGCTGGGTGTTACATGGGATGCCAGAAAATGTAAAGAAAAAGTTGGAGAAATGGAAGGATAATGGTTCAGGAAATGGTGATGGTGCTTGGGCTGCTTGTGTATATGTCATGTCTTCCCCCTTGGTATTTGATGCTTGCTACTACCTGTAAGAGTCCTGTACACACAGGTTGGGGTGGCAAGGGTGAAGAGTTTGTAGATAATGAGCAACAAGTATATAACCCCTAAAGGGGAGAGTAGGGTAGATAGCATCTGCAGTGGTGGTAAGTGGTTGCAAATACAGTAAGTGATGTGATGTGGTTCAAGCATGTCAGACAGGCCAGTAGTGTTCACACAGGAAGATGAGGTGCAGCAGTGAAGGCAGCAGAGCACAACTAGAAGGGGAGGAGGTTCTGGATGTGAGGTGAGAGGTAGTGGTAGATGACAAGGGTGACTACCCAGCCTAGGATGAAGGCTGAGAAGAGGCACATGAAAAGGAGAGCAAGCTCCATGATGGGAGTGCAAAATAAAGACAAAGAATATAGAGGATTGTAAAGACTGATTTCAGACAACTCCTAAGAAAGGAGAGAAGATGCCCACTTATTTTTTCCAGACACTATAAAACTACTGATATACAAACTGAGATCATGCACAGACTGCACTGACTAAAGAGTGTGGGTCATGGGTGTCAGAGTAAGAGATAGTGATAAGAAGGATCAGATAAGATCCAACAAGTAGATGTCTAAGTGTAAGTACTAACCTGCAGTGGTGGTAAGTGGTTGCAAACACAGTAAGTGATGTGATGTGGTTCAAGTACACTGCAGGGAAGAGTAAGAAGAGAATAAGATGGAGTGGGGGGAAGATACTCACTCGGACAGGATAGTAGACATCTGAGGAGATGTAAGGTATGTGGTCCATCTTATATAGTGTGTATGCATAGAGTTAGGGTGGAGCATAGTTGGAGAAATACAACAGCTACCATAATGAGAGGGGATGTGTGTCATCCTGGAGCAAAGAGTGGAGTCTGAAGTGTGGGGATCAAATGATCCATGGAAGTGTGGTGTGTATGTGTTGTTGAAGTAATGAGTACATTGAGAGTGAGCATATGTAGCAAGTGTGGGGGAGGCTGAATGAAAATGGTAGATGGTAGAAAACATACAATAAAGTCAACAAGTCCAGCTATTGGATGCTGGACTCTGGATGCATGGATCACATCACACCATTTAATGACCTTGTGGACTACATCTCCACTCCCTGATGAAGTGTCACTGTTGGGAATGGATCATCCATCATATGTGTTGGAACTGGATCCTGCACATGAACACATGTCCTGCCTGATGGATGTTCCCTGTCCATCTCTCTATCCCATGTTTTGCATGTTCCTGGCATGTCAGGGAGGTTCCTGTCAGTTAGCAAACTTGACCAACTCAGTTTTTGGATCATCTATGAAGCCAGTTTCTGCACCATCATGAAAGATGGACATGTCTCCAGCATTGGAACACTTAACAATGGCACATACTGGATTTCCTTATTGCCTACCTCCAGTTTACATACTATTGCTGCTGGAACTGTCTGCCTGTGGCATGAGCATCTTGGCCACCTTTCCAAAGCTGTTGTCAGTCACATCAAACCCTCTCAACTCACTGGATTCATCATTCCAGTTTCAAGTGGTCCTTCCTCTCCCTGTTCTGGCTGTCTCCAAGGGAAGCTACCACATACCTCCTTCCATCTATCTCACAGTTGTGCCACTGAAGTGCTCAGCCAAATTCATTCTGACCTGGTTGGGCCTGTCAGCATGGTGTCCATTGGCTCTGCCAACAGCTATTTTGCAACCTTCCTGGACAACTACTCAGGTTATGGCATGGCCTACCCTCTTCATTGGAAAGATCAGTTATCCTTGGTTCCTGCTAAGAGTGACCTATTGGTCAGTCTTAGGGAAATTTTGCAATAACTATACCCCTGGTAACAAGGTAATTGGTATGCACTTGATAAGTGTAATAAATGTTCCTGATGACGATGAAGAGTGGGATCAATGAGATAGTGATTAGGATGATACCACCAATGATTAATCAAGGATCCAGGGTGACAAGTTCTAGGATGTCTTAGCAATGCTTAGGGTGACTTAGAGATCTTAGACTTGGTTCTTATAGTGAAGTGAGATTATAGCAAGCTTAGATCAAGCACAGTATAGGAGAATCCCTAAATCACAAAGTTGACAAGACTGGGGTTTAAGACCACCAGGCTTTCAACCATTTATACAAAACAGGAGTTCTAAGAATAGTAAATGTAAATAAGGTTCACAGATCAATAATGATTGCACAGCAATCAATGGAGTCATGTGACCTGAGACACATTCATAGTAAGCTAAAATAAAGTAGCCACTGTACACACAGGAAATGGGATACACCAGCAACTATGATATATATTAGTGATAACAGATATGAAAACCCTAGCATGACTAGGGTTGGTGGCAGGCACATGCTGCAGCAAAGTGTAAGTAGTCACCAACACAGTAAGGTGGGGTGATGTGGTTCAAGTACACTGCAGGGCAGTGTTAGAAGATAGGATAGTGGCAAGTAGGGAATACTCACTCAGACTGAGGATATGACATCTGAGGAGTTTGTACAGTAGGAGTCCTATCTTATATAGCAGTGGTGAAGTAAGGTTGAAGTGGAGTGTTAGTGTAGGAGTACAATGACTACCATAAGTGGGGAGGACGTACATTGTCCTGGAGTAAGAGGTGGAGTGTGAGTGTGCTTAGAGGTGTATGTAGTCTGAGGATAAGTAAGAACATTATGTGTACATGTGTGTAGGTGATGTTATGCATAAAGGAAGGAGAGAGCCAAATGAATATGTGGTGTGCATACTGAGATTTCAACAGCCACAAGTGTAAAATGAAGACAAGGTAAACAAATGTAAATAAATTAAAGAAAGATAAGTCTTTATAGTACTTGGAGTAAAACTCACAGCTCAGTATGTAAATACTGTAGTACTATAAAGAAAGAGATAGAGTCCTTACTTATAAATATGAGCTAAGCTCAAGCCTTAGTTAATACTATGCTTATAGTAAGTAAGATATAAAAAAAGAGAAAAAGAAACCATGTTATGAGGTGCCAAAGCAAGTGCCTCATAACAGTTCTTGAACATTACCTGAACCATGTCCACACCTTGTTTGGCCACTGGCCCAATGTCCTGTATTTGGATCATGGGGGGAGTACATCAATGCCAAGGTTGAAGCCTTGCTTCTAGAATGTGGGGTTGCTCATTATTGCACTGTACCTTATTCTCTGCAGCAGAATGGTTGTGCAGAGTGCTGGAATCACATGATACTGGATCAGGCACTCTCCCTCCTTCATCACACTGGCCTTTCTCCAGGATTTTGGGAGTTGTCTGTACACACTGTGGTACACACATATAACCTCTCTCCAACCCATCATCTTGAATGGCATATGCCCATGTTGTATTGGCTCCCCACCATAGATCCTCCCAACATTTTGCATCTCTGTGTTTTTATTTGTAGAGCCAGGGTCAAAATACCAGATCATCAGCACACCAAACTGGACCCCCATTTGAAACCCCTTACCTTTGTCAGCTATGAGTCAGGGACCAATGGATGGGTCTTCTGGGACAAGATAGCCAGGTGCACCATAGTCAGTCATGATGCTGTCTTTGATGAAACAGTTTTCCCAGCTGTTGATGCTTTGTCTGCACCAACTGTCTTTGACATGTTTCCCCCCATGCCTCCAACTGCTCCCCTGGATGACTCTGATGATGGATACTCCACCTTGTCTGGTTCTGAGGATGAAAATGATGGTTCTGCTCCTGCTGGTGGTGGCAATGTTACCCCCTGTCCGGACCCAGCTGGGTGTCATACTCCTGTTGTACCAGTGCCTCCACCCCCTGTGCCCCCTGTGGTTTCTCTGCCTGCCCCTGTGGCTCCTCCACCTGCATAGGGTCCAGCTGTTGGCATCCCTCCTCCCCACATTCATGTGCATCACACAGCTTGCCTTGATGATAGCCCAGCAGTGGCTCCACCTACTGGGTGGCACTGGGCTCCACCTACTGATCAGTGGCATATGGTGCCTGTCAGCATTGACACACCTGATGATGCTGTTCTTCACTGTTCCCACTGTATAGGTCATCACTCTGCCCATTTTGTGGACAGCTCCTATGGTCCACACACTTTTGTGGATATCCTTGGCAGGGGGGGTCTGACAATGCTGACACTGATGACATCTTCACTATGCCTCAGAGCAGCCCTTCAATCACAGCAATTCTTTCTCATGCTGCTTCCCATGACCCTCTAACTCTCAAACAAGCCTACTTGAGTCCTGACATGGACCTCTGGGACTCCACATGCAAGGAAGAGTTGCAATTGCTACATGACCTCCATACCTGGGACCTTGTTGATCTCCCACTAGGATGTAATCTTGTAGGCAACAAATGGGTCTTTAGACAGAAAGCTGATGGACATTACAAAGCTCATCTTGTAGCCAAGGGATATACCCAAATCCATGGGATTGACTATACTGAAACATTCTCTCCAGTAGCTCACTTTTGAGTCTCATTGATCTCTCCTTGCCATTGCCACTCTCAAGGATTGGGAAATCCACTCCATGGGTATCAAAACTGCTTTCATAAATGGTGACCTAGATGAAGAAATCTTCATGGAACAACCCTATGGATTCATCACACCTGGCACAGAAGGAAAGGTTTGCCATTTGGCAAATGTAATCTATGGGTTAAAACAAGCATCCAGACAATGGCATCACAAGATGAATGGAGCATTCTTAGATCACTCCTTCACTTGCATGTTCTCTGACTCAAGAATCTACATCTCCACCTCATCCTCCAAACCCCTCATCATCATCCTATACATTGATGATATCACAATACTAGGTGGTTCCCCTGAAGAAGTCAAACAATGCAAGGCTATGCTTTGGTCACTCTTCCAGATGACTGATCTTGGTGAAATCAAATCATACCTCAGCCTACATATTATCTGTGATTGCTCTAATTGCACACTTGCCATTGACAAAAAAGCATACATAGGTGACATTCTCAAGCACTTTCACCTCAAGAATTGTAACCCCACCACCACTCCTCTACCTTCAGGCATTATCCTTACCAAAGCTGACTATGAACAACTCATTGGCTCCCTTCTATATGCCATCATTATGTCCAGGCCCAACATTTCCTTTGCAGTGATGAAGCTTTCATGATTCCTAACAAACCCCTCTTCTATTCATCTTTCATCAGCAAAGTGTTGAATTATTTCTGTGCATACATTGTATCTCATTTGGCCATTACTCCTACATGTACAATTTACATACATAACACATACACTCTTGCATGTCCACAGACAACTCAGCTTCTCTCTGCATCACTCCCACTCCACTTCTTGCTCCAGACAACATGCATCCCTCCACATATGGTTGTTGTTGTACTTATCCTACTTACACTCTGCTTCAACTCAACCTACCAACACATATATAAGATGGGCAATCTATACTACAGCTCCTCAGACATCTTACACACAGTCTGAGTAAGTACCCACCTCATCTTACTCCTATACTTCCTTATCACTTCCCTGCAGTGTACTTAAACCATGTGGTGTTGCTCACTCTCTGCGCTCATCACCTCCACCTCTGCTGCAGTCATGTGACTGCCTCCTGCCCTGACTATGCTAGGATTCTCCTATGCATTATCCCTCATATACATCATCCTTGCTGTTGTCTTCCATAGCCTGCACATACAGGTTATGGGCCCTGCCCAGTGCACAGGAGGCAATGCAACCTGCTTAATTGCTTATGTCATCATCATCATCATTCTATCACACATCCCCACTGCCTCTGCTGCTGATGAGCATCATGCACATGTAATGCTGGAAAATGACCATCAGTGACACCAGGCAAACACAGTGACATTAACACACTGCATGCAACAATCATCCACTGTTGCATCAATTGCCAATTTGCTTAGGCATCAGAAAACAATACTGGGCTTGGCTGATGAGGGGAAAGACTGATGGGATGAATAGGCTGAGGTGCAGTCCAGGCCCACCAAAGTAACCATGGACACACAAGTCATGAAATCAGCATTTGGTGTGATCAGCACTATTCCTCTTTTGCTCATCTGTTATAGTATGATACTTTATTCACTCATGTCCAGACTCCACTTCATTTCATATATCCCTATGATTGACCCTGCACTGTAAATTTTCTGTTATGTTTTGTTGTGCTC
This sequence comes from Albatrellus ellisii, assembly GCA_003314395.1. Lineage (NCBI taxonomy): Eukaryota > Fungi > Basidiomycota > Agaricomycetes > Russulales > Albatrellaceae > Albatrellus > Albatrellus ellisii. The sequence goes on from QLPN01000565.1 coordinate 26,189, forward strand.
CAGCCTTGGAGCTAGACTTGTATTTAGATAATGCATTGTCAGCCAGAACCATCAGATTCCCCTGCCCATGATTTGACTTCTCCTCCCCATCCAAGTCTGATTGCAATAAAAGCTGTGTGTGCAGGATATGGGAGACCATGACAATTATGTATAACAGCATTAGTATGTTGGAGAAGTTCATTGCTATGAGCGAGATAAGTGGTGGCATAACTGCAGCAGTGTGAGATGACATGAGCACAGTAGGTGCCATGGTGCAGTGGTAGGAGATGCTGCATGTAGAGTGAGAGGAGAATAAGATGGAGGTAGGAGAGTACTCACTCAGACAACATATAAGACATCTGAGGAGTTTGTACAGTAGTAGTCCATCTTATATAGTATGTGTAAGTAGAGTTGGTGTGGAGATGATGAAGTAAAGTACAATGGCTACCTAATATGGAGGGGACATGCATTGTCCTGGAGTGTAATGTGGAGTGTGAAATACTCAGATGAGTGGGGAGGAGAGGGATGTGTAAGAGGTGATGAGTGTCCATAATGAGTATGTACAGAGTAGGTAAGGTGTGTGCATGGAGGGAAAGCAGACAAATATATGGTGGTACATATGACAATATTCAACAAAAGCATGTTCTGATCTTCCCTCCATGTGTCTCACTATCAAGAAAGTGTGCATTACTTGTAGGTCACATCTATTATTGCATTGTGTTGCATTCTACATTGTGTTGCATCTAGTCTCCATTGCATTGTGTTCTCTATTGTGTTCTCCCTTGCATCATGTTGTGTTCTCTTTATAGCATGATATTGCCCATTTGTTGTCCAAGTTGTGTTTCCTTTTGTCACCCCAGTCATGTTGTGCTATTGTGCATATAGCTCTTAACTACTAACTCTCTCTACCTTGGTGTCTAGAGAATCTTATACACTCCATGGACATCAAAAGCACATTCCTCAATGGCAATATCAACAAAGAACTTTACATGTGACAACCTGAAGGTTTTGAGCTCAATGACCTCACTGATAAAGTATGCTGCTGTCACAAGTCCATCTACAGACTCAAGCAGGCAGCTTGACAGTGGAATGCAAAAATGGATAGCTCTCTCAGCACCCTCAGCCTCATCCAAATCTCTGCTAATGCTGGATTATACATCTGGCTGGGTGACTCCTCCCTGTTTCTCATACTCTATGTGGATGACATTACAATATTCAGGAGTGATCTGGCCAAAGTACTCGAGCTCAAATGCACACTTGCCAAAAGATTTGAAATGACAGACCTCAGTGAAATGACATCCTACCTTGGACTGGAAATCAATTGTGATCATGCCAAGCACACACTCTCCCTCTGCCTCCATGCACTCTCTATATCAGCAAGTGGTCAGCAGCTTGATGTACATGGCCATGGTCTTGTGGCTTGACATCACCTATGTGGTCAACTCTCTGGCCTGGTACTCCACCAATCCCATACCTGATCACCTTGCTGCCATGAAACATGTCCTGTGCTACTTGGCAGGCACCACCTCTTTAGCCCTCCTGTATTGTGAGACCACTGATGACACCCTTTTTGCACACTCCAACTCCAACTGGGCCACCTCACTTGCAGATCATCACTCCACAGGAGCATTTGTCTTCTTCCTTAATGGTGCAGCAGTTTCCTGGTTGTTGTGGTGCCAGTGCATCATTGCCATCTCCTCCACAGAAGCAGAATACATGGTGCCATCACAAACTGCCATGCAAGCCACCTGGTACCACATAATCAGCATGGAGCTCTGGCTCACACTCCCACTCCCACTTCTGATCTTTAGGGACAACAAGGGCTTGATCAACCTTGCCAACAACCCCATTGTCAGAAAGGGGACAAAGCACATCAGCATCAAATTTCACTACATCTGTCAGTGTGTCAAATGAGGGCTCATCATGCTCTGTCATCTGCCCTCCACATATGGTTGTTGTTGTACTTATCCTACATACACTCCACTTCAGCCCAACCTACCAACACATACATAAGATGGGCACTCTATGCTACAGCTCCTCAGGTGTCTTACACACAGTCTGAGTGAGTACCCACCTCATCTTACTCCTATACTTCCTTATCACTTCCCTGCAGCATACTTAAACCATGTGGTGTTGCTCACTCTCTGCACTCATCACCTCCACCTCTGCTGCAGTCATGTGACTTCCTCCTACCCTAGCTATACTAGGATTCTTTTACACATTATCCCTCATATACATCATCTTTGCTGTTGTTTTCCATAGCCTGTGCATACACAAAGCACATCCTGCAATATCTACAAGGTGTTGATTTTTGGCTATCTTAGGCTGCTGGACTTACCATTACATACTTTTACACTTATCTTTACCTCTATCTCATCTTATTGGTATTTATTTTCTCTTTATGGTTTGAGCTCCTCTTAAACTCTATCTTGCTCTCACTATATCTTCTTTACCTTGTCTTTGTCTTACCTCAGCACTTCTGCATGTGCTGAGGTGAGTATCACTTCTATTCTCTTAGCTCTCTTCAGACATACCTGCTCTATGCAGCTCTCTCTTTCTTCTGTGTATCCTCTACCATCTGGTATACCTCTTACAGATGCTCTTCTACCTTTGGACCATAGTCCTTTAGTAGCTCTTCCTCTTTGTGTGGCTACAAGCCTATCTTGATCTCACTATGATCTATCTATTGGTTGCCTTGTTGCCTGCACTTTAACAGTAAGTACTGTGGCTGCAATCCATGTAGTGATCTACAGTAAAGGATGTACAGTGCACAGTACAGTGCTGCAGCTGCAGCACAGTGTAGTGCCACAACTGGCACTTTGTTAGTAAGTACCATGGCTGTAGTAGTAGGACTGTGGCTTGCTGTAGTAATGTAGTGTAGTTATAGTTCAATTGATTATCTCATTATTACCTTTGCCTGATTTACCAAAAAAGAAGAATAGGCAGTTCTCATGCAACTGCCAGAAGTATCACTCCAGGTTAAGTAAGCTGCTGTGTTCATTTGAGAAATGCTAAATTTTGGTAACAAGATCTGCATGATTTGAATGACAGATCTTGTCTGAGTTCTGTAATGCACAGGTGGGGAATATTCAGCAGTCCAATCAGGTGTCATGTGACCAACAATACCACTCTGGAATTTGGCAGTGGTTTATGAAAGTGAGTGGAGAGCTGAGCAACTCTGTGCTGCTGATGAGCAGTCATGTCTCAATAAAACCCAGTGAACTTTGGGAACTGAGACACTACCTCCAAGTGCAGCTCACAACCTCATGTTCCCAAGGAGCTGAGCACCCCACCTGAAAGCAAGTGGATACTAAAATATATCAAAGTAATCATGTATACTGAGTGCAAAATTTGGGATTGGAAAAAAAATCATAGTGGCCATGACATGCTGTGAGTCCATTGCAGAAAAGGAATGGGAGATAAACAATGGTAAAAATATGTTTAATCTTGCACCAATACAATAAAAAGGCATTTGAACCTGTGTTGTGACAATGTCCAGAGGAGTACTGTGCAGAAGTAACTTGGTGGAATCACCAACATGAAGACTGTGACCTCCTGGCAAAAGATCTAAACTCTGCTCCTTCCAAATGTTGTTACACTGGCCCAAAAACCATGTTTTTGTCATTGGAGACCAAGTGTGAAAACACATAACCTTCTAGCATAAGAAGCAGGAGGGCAGGCCTGAGGACAGCATCCAAGGGGTGCATAGCTGAGAGAGGAACTGAGAGAGAGATGAGCAATGTGTACAGAAGATGGAAGAGGTACACAGGGGGAGTGATGACTAAATATGATGTGATCCCTACCTCAGCAAAGATAGAGAAGTGCTGAGGTTTAGGGGCAAGACAAGAGAAGAGATATAGTAGGATAGAATATAGTTAGAGAGGAGTCCTAACTATGAAGAACAAAGACAAAGACAAAAGGAGTATGATGTGGGCTAAGTAAATAAACCTATGTGAAAGCCTACTGGTACAGCAAGTAGCCAGTAGAGAAATAGATAAGATAAGATGTGATATATGATGTACACAGTAGGTAAACAGAGTATGCACAGCATCCTATGGAGATAAATACCAACACCAGGATCCAGCATCATGAAATATGAAGAAAGGAGTGGATGTGGCATGTCAGGCTGCATATTATTCTCCTGATTTTTCTCTACATTTTCCATATTTCCCTTCCACTTGCATCACCACTGATCTTCATATCACTCTTGATCCAGTGTGGTGATCTTATCACTTGTATGTTTATCTTATTTGGGATCTTCAACTGATGATGCATCTGGCATCTGATCTCCAATTGGCCTACTTATGATACAGTTATGACTCTTTTCTCACCCAGACTGCAGATTTTCACTCAGTATTCTCACACATGCTGTGGAGTATCACCAATCTTTCTCATGGTCACTATGGACCTTACTCATTGTTTCATTATGAAAGTATTGGTTGATACTTACTATATGGCTGCATGACTCTGACAACCTCAGGAGCTTGCCCTACATTACAGTAGTATATATACCAGAGGACTCTTAGCAATATTCTCCAGCTCTATTCATCTGGGATATCTGCTAGGTGCAGTATGTTGGTTTTTTCATTACCTTATGATGCTGATCACACTGTTTACTTATTAAGTATACTTATCCCTATCTTATTGGTATTTCTTTTCTCTTTATGGTTTGAGTTCCTCTTCAACTCTATCTTACTCTTATTATATCTTCTTTACCTTGTCTTTGTCTCACCTCAGTGTTATGAGGCACTTGCCTAGGCACCTTGTAATGGACTTGTTTTTTTTTTCTTTTTTCTTTTCTTTTTATCTTACTTACCATAAGTGTAGCATTAACTACAATTGTTGAGCTAAGTGCCTACTTATAGTAAGGACTCTATTTCTGTTCTCTTATGGTACTTTAGTATTTACATACTAGAGTCTGAGCTTAGCTCCAAGTACTATAAGACACTTTATCTTTCTTTCCTTCTCTTCCTTTATTTATTATAACATTTACTTGCTAAGGACTTCTACTATACAATTAGCAAGGACTCATCTTATCTCATATTTATTTGTCCCTGTTTATCTCTCATTTATCTTGCACTTGTGGCTACATTTACTTTAGCTTACCATGGACACAACTCAGTCACATGATTTCATTGATTGCCATGCAATCATTGTTGATCAGTGAATCTTGTTTACTTGTACTATCTTTAGGACACTCTGTTTTGTATAAGTAGGGACAAGCCTGGTGGTCTTAAACCCCAGTCTTGTCAACTTCACAATCTGGGGATTCTCCTATACCACACTTGACTTAAGCTCATTGTTCTCTCATAACACTCCCTAAGAACTAAGTCTAAAGTCACTCTAAGCATTGCTAAGACATCTTAAACTCATCACTCTGGATCCTCATTTAGTCATTGGTGGTATCATCCTCATCACTATCTCATTGATCCCACTCTTCATTGTCATCAGGAACATCTATTATGCTTATCAAGTGCACAACAATTACCTTGTTACCTGTAAGATGGTTGTCCTATATATTCCATAAGGGAGACTGGTGCAGACTAAACTAAGGATCACTCCAAAGAATAAGATTTGCCAGCCATAACAAGCTGGAGTATATTTGCTATACTACAGCTATCTATATACTCTAAGGAACCATGCATGGACCAGTGCAGTAATCTAGGGCAGGTAGACTACAGTAAGTACCCACAGTAAGTATGACATTATGTGCAGCATGGGCACATCCAGAGTCAGAAGCACAAAGTGATAGTAAGTAGATAAAGATAAGATCAGATCAGATAGACTGAAAGGAAGGATGATCTAATCTTATCTAATCAAAGGAAAACATAAAAGAAAATGAAATGAAAATAAAGAAGTAAATGCACCAAATAAATGGTGCCTGACATTACCAGGGGTATGATTATCACAAACCTTCCCTAAGATCATCCAATAGGCCACTCTTAGCATTCAGCACTATTGAAATCTAGGCAGGGCAGCAGACTGAGAGATGACAATGATGTAAAACAAACAGGCATCAAGCCCAAGACTGATTGAGATTGTGAAAAGGGCTAAAGCCCATCAGAGGAAGAGAAGAGGGCAAAACTGCCACATCTGTAAGATAGAGAAGATGTGTACCAGAGGGTAGAGGGTACACAGAAGAATAGAGAGCTCAGCAAATGCAGAAGTGCTTAGGTGAGAAGATGATGAGATAAAGAAGATATAGTAAGAGCAAGATAGAGTTGAAGAGGAGCTCAAACCATAAGGAGAAAAGAAATACTAATAAGATGAGATGGAAATAAGTATACTTAATAAGTAAACAGTGTGATCAGCACCATAAGGTAATGAAAAAACCAACAAGCACTTCTGCATGTGCTGAGGTGAGTATCTCTTAGCTCTCTTCTGACATACCTGCTCTATGCAGCTCTCTCTTTCTTCTGTGTACCCTCTACCATCTGGTACACATCTTTTCTTATCTTACAGGCATCATCTATCTCTCTAGTCATGTGTGACATCTGGACTATTGTCCTCTTCTGGTTTTATCTACATCTTGGCCTATAAAGCCACCTCTGTCTCCAAACAAGTCTATTTACAGTTTGTGACACTGCCTGTCTTTCAACACAGTTGCTCTTCTCTATTCCTGTATTTCTCTTGTTGATTATATATCCACCAGCCTCTGCCAAGTGTGACATTTCTAGGTGACTCTTGTTTTTAGGTTGTTGTTCAGGCTCAACTAGCATTGGCCTCACATGGCACATCAGCAGTGTTCACTTGGAGATGATATTGGATGGCCACAAAGGGGAAAGTCATAATGTTGGCCATCTTGGTCATAATGATGTCATCACCTATGGCACCTTGCATTTTGGAAACAGGGATGTGCAGGGCTAGATAAGCTGTGCTATCTCAAGCCATCTATCAGGGTGCATTTATTTTTCTTATCATTTTACAATTTCTTTTACTCTTATCGCTCAAGATCTACAGGAGATATCTTATTGGATCATCAGTAGATCTTATCACGATTATATATGATTCATTCATCATTTGTCATCAACCTGATTACAATATGTATATGACACATATTCTCACAGTCACTTACAGAGCTTCCCACAGATGCTGCACATCCTTACTGATGCTGTGCAAGTTGCTTATTGATCATTCACAGGAATGCTGTGCATTCCTTTATGATACACCTGCCCTACAGTATATACATGGTCTGTGTGCAGGTTTCCCTCAGTATATATACTTCAGCTGTATCATAGTTACTCTTCAGCTGAATACATCTGGGATATCCGTTTGCTAAGTGTGATCCATCCCTCTTGTTAGCCCTTTCCCTCCTCTTTTACATTGTGTGACCTTGCTGGCAAACATTGGCCTCACACCATCCCTTGTTAAAATGTTGCACCACAGGAAACATGACACTGCATCAAAATTGTGAAGAGCAGCAATAACCAGTTCCCTGAGGTGGCAACATGACCAAAAGGATACTGTGGCCATGGCCCATACTGTGGTATTGAAGGGATTATTGAAATCTAAGTGTTGCAAGAAGGTCAACATATGATTGTGTGTGACCAATGCACAAAGAGGGTGTTGATTATCTGTTTCATCTCTGGTGATACTAGCATTACCATGGTCACATTCTTTTGCTTATTATTGAGTGCTTGTGACTCACATGCTGTCCATCCCACACTTTGTCACTACTGTCATCTGTGTGACTCATATTCACATGCCACTCTATATTTAGGGCCCTCCTTTGTTCTTCTATCATTACATGTCTATTGTGTTGGCTTTTCTGTTTGTTTTCCTCACTGTATGCTTCATGTACTCTAGGACATCATGCTTATATCATCTGCACATCTTATTCTTTTCTTCTTCTTGCTGGCTTCCTGTCATAGTCATTTCTCTATCACCTGGGTTATCTGACCCACTCTTATATCCTTTTGTCCACATTTTTGTTCTACACTCTTAAAACTCCTCTCCAACCTTAACTTATACATCTACATCAGGTCTCTTCAATCATTGTATCACCTCAGCTCTTCTATCACTTGCTGAGGTTAGTAGCCTATCATCTCTTCACAGCCTTTCTGATCAGTACCTGCTGTAGCCTCTTCCTCTCTGATCCACTCTCTTTCATCTCTGCATACACATCACTCTATCATCTCAGAATGTTATCCCCTCTGGACCATGTCCATGGGCTCTTTGTCTTCTGTCTCATGCTAGTGTGCCTCACCTTTCATCATATTGTTCTTCTGAATTTGAACCTTACATCATCTACTTGAACTCTGTTTCATTTACATATATAAATCTTCCTTCATACATCATTCTCAGGCCACCTTTTCTTTCTTCTATTTTCCTCTATATTTTCCCTATTTCTCTTATGTCTCTATTGTGACAGATTTCACAATTGCTCCTGATCTATCAAAGCAATTCCCACAGTCATGCATCCTTTTGTCCATCTTTATTGGCCAATGACATGTATGTCATCCAATCCACAATCAGCCTGGTTACAAAATAGTTATGACTCATTTCTCATAATTACTGTGATGATCACTCAGCTCTCTCACACCTGCCATGGAGAATCACTAATGCTTCTCACACTTACTGCAGACATCAGTCATCCTCTTTCTGATTGGTTGTTATCATTAACTCTACTGCACAGCCTTTGCTAGTCCATATGCCTGCTCTAGAGTACTGTACTATATATACTATACAACTCCTAGCATTATCCCTCAGTTCTGATCATCTGGGATATCTGCTAGCATAAGCACAATTGTTGTTTTTGTTGTTTAGTCTTTCCTTCAGTTGTTTGGTCTCAAT
>QLPN01000567.1:0-13324 GCA_003314395.1 Albatrellus ellisii
TCAGGCCGCTATTATTTTCCTATTTTTCTCTTCATTTTTCTCTATTTTCTTATGTCTCTATCGCCATAGATCTTACAATCGCTCCTGATCTATCGAAGCGATTCCCATGGTCACGTATTCTTTCACTTCGTCTTTATCGGCCGATGACGCGTATGTCGTCCGATCTCCGATCGGCCCGTTCTATCTTTAGCTATGACTCTTTCTCTCACACTTACTGCGCATGCTCACCAATCCTTCTCACACCTGCTGCGGAGTCTCACCAATCACTCCCACAGTTACTGCGGAGCTCAGTCAGCGATGACGCGTCCCTCCTATTATTAAATATGACGTCACTACTTTACTTTCTCATTCTCCGGCCCTATACTGTACTGCATGGTCCGTGCACGTTCTAGGGTACTATATATACATACAACTCCTAGCGGTTTATTCTCCAGTTCTGATCATCTGGGATATCCGCTAGGTACAGTACCATTCTCTCCTCGTTCTTACTATACGCTAATATCATCTGGGATATCCGCTAGTTGAAGCGTGATTGTCCTTTTCTTATAGCTTTTCTCAATTGTTCGGCTTCGACAAGCGTCGGCCTCACAGTCCTACCACAACATGATCATGAAGACTTGTATCTGCTCAAGGACATAGAGGCAGCAGCATGCTATGTGCTTCATGACATGACATCGGTGATTCGCATGACAGGCCCAACAACATCTGCAACTACTTCTACTACTTCACCACCCACTACTAACATTAAAATAGAACTGCCCAGAGTACTAGATATGGATGCTTGGGCTCAGGTGATTGCCAGAGCACTCAAGTCCCAACATGTGACACATCCACAACAACAAGGGACCACACCACCACACAAAAATGGTAATGCATGCAATTTCTGTGGCAAGACAAATCATTACATTTGCAAATGCTTGGTCATCAACAACTACATCACACAGGGTAAAATTAGCTGTAATGCTGATGGAAAGGTTGTTCTACCAACAGGAATCTTTGTGCCTAGAGGCATCACTGGAAGATGGTTGTGTGACCATGTCAATGAGTGGCACCACCAAAATCCAGGAAATGTCAGCACCAGTCAAATGATGCTAAACATGCAGGCAACAAACAGCTGCGATTTTGATAACAAATGTGCCAGTTCATATCAGCTGTTGAAGGATGAGTGCATCATGAATCTTGAACACAAGTTGTATAACTTGCATTGCACACAGATACCCTTCCAGCCTACCATCAGGATGCAAAGGCAGTGCACAGAAGAGTATTCTGCATCAAGTGACAACTCTCACAATGTGCCTGAGGTACCTCTGCCTCATCAGTCTAACTCACATGCACTGCAGGTGACTTGAGAGTTGATGCCTCCTCAGGCTGAGACTACTCAGTCAGCAACCCAAAATGACAATGGTCCACCTATTCACCCTTTTTCCCAGGCTCAAGATGCGACCATTCCCACACCTGTGTCCATCAATCCTGCACCATCACACATTGTGCCTGTACAGAGAAGACCTGACAATGCATACCATGTAGATCCACTGATTCACAACAAAGCCCATGCAGCAGAGGTATTCCAATGTGCTATGGAAACACTGATCACTATCACCCATTGTCAGCTCTACTCTATCACCCCAGAGGTCCACTACCAAGCTCAAGAGGCGATGATGGCAAAGAAAGTTCCCATTAATCCAGTCCCCACTGCCACAGCAAACTACATGGAGGATGATGACAAAAACAACATCATCAATAGCTACACTCAGACCATCTCCAATGAAAAGGTTTGTCACCTAGCACACAATATGCCACACAAATTCAAGGAAGCAGTTGTGTCTAGTCGACATGGCAAGCCAATCATTGTCCCTGACCCATATGAAGCATACCTTTGTGAGTTTCCACCTGGCCAGCTGCCAGACTCACTCATAGTCATGAAAGAGTCAGCGTCACTGTGTTCCATATTGCCACTGGTTGACAACAATCAACAAATCAAAAGTATAATTGACCTGGGGTGCCAAGTAATTGCAATGTCAGAAGAGGTTTGCCATTCACTTGGACTAATTTATGATCTGAGTGTGGTCCTAAATATGCAGTCAGCAAACAGTGAAGTTGACAGGTCACTTGGCCTCACCTGTAATGTTCCATTTTTATTTAAAGACATCACACTATATCTGCAGGTCCATGTCATCAGAAGTCCCACATATGACATCTTACTCAGGTGACCATTTGATGTATTAATGCAAAGTGTTGTTCACAACTTTGGCAATGAGGATCAGACAATCATAATCCATGATCCTAACATGGGGTCATTGGTGACTGTGCCTATGCTGCCACATGGGTCCCACCAATTCCAGTTTCACCAAAAAGAAGTATCAGGTTTTTGCAATTCAAGGATCTGACCACATGTCAGGGAGATTGTGAAAATAACAACATGTCTATTTGTACCAATCCTGTTCCCATTTTTCACCTTTACACCACAAATCCCACTTTGTCTATGCTTCCAGTTTTCAATTCTCTTGATTGTTCAGACTCCACTGTTGCCATATATGGGAAGAGAAAGTACAAGCCAGTAGTGAAGAAAGTACACCCAGTTATGGCTGATCTCCCATCGCACTTTCATATTATTCATGATATACACAGTGACCTGCTCACATCAATTCCTATACTTTTACACAATCCCCCACCATTTATTCCAGTCAGATGCTATACTAATGAATGAAGAGATATCATAGACAGAGCACACAAAGGTGATTTCCTATGGCCCACCAAGCATGATCTCATGCATCACTTTATGTGCTTGCAGCACTTGGGTTTTGTGTGGGACAACTCTGAGCAAGGACATTTCTGGGAAGACTTCTTCCTGCCCATCAAAATCCCCATCATAGAACACAAACCTTGGGTACAGCACAACATTCCCATTCCACCAGGTATCTACAATGAAGTATGTTGCCTTATTACCAAAAAGATTGTGGCTGGTGTCTATGAGCCATCCAACTCATTGTACCAATCTCGCTGGTTTTGTGTCATCAAAAAGGATGGTACCAGTCTTCAGATTGTGCAGTCTTGAGCTGCTCAATGCAGTGATGATCCAACACTCCAGCATACCCCCATTTACAGACCTTCTCACCAAACAATTTGCTGGTTGGGTTTGTGGTGCAACATTGGACCTATATGTTGGCTACAATGAGCAATTGCTCATGGAATTGTTGTGAGATCTAACTACATTCCAGTCACCATTTGGTGCATTGCATCTTGTCACCCTTCCGATGGGGTGGACAAATTCTGTTCCTATTTTTCATGAAGACGTTACTCATATTCTACAGTCTGAAATCCCACATGTCACAGTACTGTTTATCAATGACATGCTGGTGAAAGGTCCTGACACTGATCACCATGATGCCAATGGTAAATATGAAACAATTCCTCAGAATCCTGGCATCAGACACTTTGTTTGGGAGCATTTCCAAAATCTTAACCACATAGTCCAGCAAATGAAATACACTGGAGGCACATTCTCAGGGCACAAGACAGTGCTCTGTGCTCTGGACTTCAACATTGTGGGACACCATTGTACTCAAGAGGGCCATGTTCCTTAAGAATCACGTGTCGCAAAAATATCCAATTGGGGTCTATGTTGTGACCTCTCTGACATTCATGTGTTCCTCAGCACTGTTGGAGTACTTCATATCTTTATTCACAATTTTGCACATCATGCTCATGCTCTCACCATGCTCACTCATAAAATCCAACCCTTCATCTTTGGTCCAGAGCAGTTAGCAGTGCAAAAAGATCTCAAACAAGCTGTTCTTTTGTCTCCCACACTGAGACCCATCGATTATCATTTGCCCACACCAGTTATCCTTTCAGTCAACACCTCATATATTGCGGTCAGCTTCATCCTCAGCCAAGAATATTTGGAAAACAATGGGTGATGCTATTTTGCATGTTTTGGCTCAACAATGCTTAACGATCAAGAGTCACATTTTTCACAAGCAAAACTCAAGATCTATGGCTTATTCTGCACCCTGTGTGCATTGAAGCTCTACCTCATAGGCATTCAAAACCTCTTTGTCAAAGTTGATGCCTGGTACATAAAAGGCATGCTAACCAATCCAGATCTTGTGCCTTCTGTGAGTATCAATAGGTGGATTATCAGCATCCTTGCATTTCACTTCATGCTAGTGCATGTACCTGGTGTGGTCCATGGTCCAGACAGACTGTTGTGATGACCCTCACAGCCTGGTGATCTGCCAGAGGACAATGATGAAGAAGAATTTGATGATTGGATCAACTGTTTTTATGGTTTCATGCATATTATTAATCCACCATTTCCATGTCTCCACACTACTCATCACTCCCTCACTGTGTTAGCTAACAGTATACCAGAACCCCCAACAGTGGGTGAGACAGTATTGCAACCAGATAATGAACATGTGCCTGTGGCACTGATTCCATGAAATGCTGCAGTGCTGTGACAGGATGAGCAGCTTCTTGCCATGTGTGCATGGCTGGATGACTTGAAGCACCCAGCTGATGTCAATGATGCACAGTATGTGAGATTCATGCACTATTGTACTGAATTTTTTGTGGCCACAGGATGGCTCTGGCGAAAAGACCTGCATGGCCAGCACAAAGCAGTCCTCTTTTACAAGGAGCAATTACCCATTCTGAGATCTGCGCATGATGATATTGGTCATCAGGGTATCTATGCAATGCATGCGTTAATCCACAAACACTTTTGGTGGCCTCAATTGCTGCGAGATGTTGCCTGGTTTGTACAGATGTGTCATATCTGTCAACTATGGCAGATCAGGAATATCTTGCTGCCTCCAACAGTTGTGACACCGGCACCCTTATTTGCCAAAATGTATATGGATTCCATGCACATGCCTCCGTCTGGCAGATATAAGTATATTGTGCAAGGATGTTGCTCACTCATGCACTACCCAGAGTTTTGTATGCTGTGCTCTGAGATGGCTAAATCCCTCAGCAACTGGATATTCAAAGATATTCTTTGTTGCTGGGGAGCACTAACAGACATTGTCTCAGACCATGGTGCACCATATGTTAAAGTGCTTGATTATTTGGCACAGCAGTATCACATTCAACATATTCACATTTCTGGTTACAATTCACATGCCAATGGCATTGTCAAGCATCCACATTTTGATGTACACCAGGCATTGTTCAAGGCTGTGGATGGTGACCAGTCAAAATGGTCTCAGGTTGCATACTCAGTGTTTTGGGCTGACCACATTACAATTCATAGGCACATGGGGTGTTCCCCTTATTTTGCAGTTACCAGTACTCATCCTATCCTACCCTTTGATCACTGAAGCAACATATCTCATCCCACCACCTGATTCTGTTCTATCCACTACTGACCTCATTTCTCACAGGGCGATTGTGCTCCAGAAGTGTCAAGAGCATTTAACTGACTTACACTCCACAGTATTTGACACATGATGGGAAGCTGCAACCAGATTTGAACACGAATTTGATGCGACAATCCACAATTTTGACTTCCAACATGGCACTCTCGTCCTCATCCACCATACAGCAGTCTAAAAGGCATTGAACTGTAAGATGTGCCCTCATTACCTCAGACCCCTTATTGTGCTCTCATGCAACAAGGGCAGCACATATATCCTCTGTGAACTCAATGGTTCAGTTCTCGACAGGCCTATCACAGCATTTCACATCATCCCCTATTTTGCAAGGCAAGTGATCTCTCTGCCTCTGCTCGATGAACTTATCAACATCATGACTGACTGCCTCCACCAACTTGAATCTACTATGCTCAATGATGTTGAAGAGAGCAATGTAGGGAGTGACTAAAAACCACAACCCCCTCTTTACTTTATATTTAGCTACTTTCTATGTTCTTTTACTGCTGCTTATTGGACTCATCATTTCTCTATCACCCTCACCATTGGACTATTTTCTATTGCAGGTTGCCAGCAGCTTATAGATGTACACAATTTTATGACAAAACACATGTATGGTGACCTTTATTCCTGCTCTTTTCCCTTCCCTTTTGACCCCACCACCTTCTGATGCTGTTTGCTGTGCTCCAGGCTCCACCACTCTTGCTCCACAAGGCATGTGCATATGATCTGGATTTCCACCTCCAGCAGATGCATTGAGTGGTTGATGGAGAGCCACTGCAGCCCTAACTCAGCATACTGCATCTTGTACCAGCACAGGACTCCCCAGTTAGCAGCATCCATCACATCACTGTTTTGGTAGTCAAGCTGTGGCAGGAGCATTGGGAAGTTGAGGCCCAGGTATTCACCTACCTCCAGTAGGGGCCCCTCAGAGCCTGACAGCTTGTGTGCAAAGGGGCAACTAGGCCTGGCTGCCTCACTGTCACTCCACATGAAAAGTGGCATAGGCAATCACAGTACTCCAACTAGTGGCTTAGTGTCCATGTCACATCACACCAATAAAAGGACTCACCTGTCGCAACTGTCCAGTCTGGCCATATGGCAAATTCACACCATTGTCACTGATGCACACACCTGATGCACCACCCCATCCACTCATGCCACCAGCACTTGGTGTTTGCACATTGGCACTGGGAGCACAGCTTCATGGCCTGGGAGGTGTCAACCATACTGCAGAGAGGTTGTGGAGAAGATACTTACCTGGTGCATTGGCCCCACAACAGTCCACTTCTGCCCCCATCGCTTGACTGCACCAGTGACTGTCTTTGTGGTCATTGTGCCTGTGCATGCACATTTTTGTTGGCATGGCATGGTGTCCTCATCTGCATCTTCTGCACCATGTTTTGAGGCCATCAAAGTAGTCAAGCCAGTTGGGTCCACTGTGTCTTCTCTGGCCTCATCCTCCTCCTCAACACCCTCCTTGTCATTAACATCCTCATTGTCAGCATTGTCAACATCGATCAGCTCAGGAGGCACAGGTTGTTTGCCTTTGGCCACTCAATGGGCCACTGCATGCACCTTGACACCTGACTCCTGTATCCACACCTGCCCATGCTGCAGTGGGGGCAGCATGACCTCAGGCTTCTGCCCACACATTCTGACCCCTGCCTGTGATGATGCCTGTTCAACTTGTGGTGCTGCCGGGTGTTCCTCAACCATGTGCAATGCATCCACCTCCCATTCCACCTCCTCCTGTGACACCAACACCACTTCCTCCCACACTGTGTGCCCAGCCTGGGCATGTTCCTCAGTTTTGCATACATCCTGTTTGCATGCCTCCTGTTCTTGAGCCTCACACACTGCCAGCTCCTACACCTCCTGCTCTGCATGTTCTCAAGCCTTGCATGCCACCAGCTCCTGTGCCTCCTGCTCCACCCATTCTCATGCTTCACACTCCTCATGTTCTCATTTGGCAGCTTCCTTGAGTTCCAGCTCATGCTTGAGTAACTCGTTGGCCTGCCTGGCCCACTCTGTGAGCTGTGCCAGTGGCAGGAATTTGCATGCCCAGCTCTCCCAGCTTGCTTCAGTGACAGGTACCAGGACTGTGAGGCCAATGCTACATCGAAGCCGAACAACTGAGGAAAGAGCTAAAACAACAAATAGGATGATCACACTTTGACTAGCAGATATCCCAGATATATTAAGAGAGAAGAGAAAGGAGTACTGTACCTAGCAGATATCCCAGATGATCAGAACTGGGGAATAAACCACTAGGATTGCTATGTATATATAGTACCCTGAAGCATGCACAGACCATGCAGTACAGTATAGGGCCAGAGAATGAAAGAGTAAAGCAATGGCATCATATCTAATAATAGAGGGGATGCGTCAGTGCTGACTGAGGCTCCACAGTAACTGTGGGAGTGATTGGTGATACTCTGCAGCAGGTGTGAGAAGGATTGGTGAGCATGTGCAGTAAGTGTGAGAAAAGGAATCATAACTAAAGATAGAATGGGCCGATTGGAGATCAGACGACATATGCATCATTGGCCAATAAAGACAAAGAGAAAGAGTACATGACCATGGGAATCACTTTGATAGATCAGGAGCAATTGTAAGATCTATGGCAATGAAAGTATAAGAAAATAGAGGAAAATGAGGAGAAAAATAGAGAAAATAATGGCTACCTGACAAGGACGCTGTGCATGCCTTCTACAAAAAATGTGGCATCAGCTTCTGA
Organism: Albatrellus ellisii; assembly: GCA_003314395.1. NCBI lineage: Eukaryota > Fungi > Basidiomycota > Agaricomycetes > Russulales > Albatrellaceae > Albatrellus > Albatrellus ellisii. The sequence continues at coordinate 8,116 of QLPN01000567.1, forward strand.
GCTGCCACACTGCTGGTGCTGTCCCTGTGTGTCAATGGTTAGTCTTGCATGCCCCCATGTCTGTCCACATTACATACCAAGAGGCACCCTGCACCTGCCATCCACAATTGGTAGGACTCCTCAGACAGCCCTTCACCTTGCAGCCACTCATTGAGCGTCATATGCATGCATGCCTGCAAGAGCAGCAGCACACAGTCGGAAGAGGTCATGGTGGAAGATGAAGCATGGGACATGTTGGCTGCTCAGCAGCAGATGAAGACAGTGGTGCTGATGAAGCTTATCGATGATGACCACTGTCATTGTGCCCTCTGGTTTATGGCAGGAGTACCTGTGCCTTCATACTTGTTGTGTGTCTTTTCACCCTCCCCATTTTTGTTTGTTTCTTTTTTTTCTCTGCTTCACTCCAAGTTTTGTTTTTCACCCACTTTCACATTTCTGTCTTTCTCTCTTCACCCACACAAAAAAAAAATCCCCAGGCTCCACTCTCCACTTCCATTGTGCCCCTTTTCCTCTCTGCCACCATATTTCTGCTCTATTTTGCCTTTCTATATTCCCTCTATGACCAGCCCTGATTAGCACTACTTTCTTGTTTCTTCCAGTCAATCTCTTCTGTTCCTCCCCCACCCAAAAAAAATAAAAAATAAAAAAAAATAAAAAAGCAAAACAATTCCAATCTCTTTCCTTTTCCTCCTCATTTCCCCACTCTAATTTTGCTGCTATTGCTACACTCTGGTTTCCCCTCCTGTTCACCCATTCCCACATCATGTCTATGCTCACTGTTCCCCCACACCCTGTCCTCACCCAGTTGCATTCTACCCCTTTTCCAGCATTGGCCCCCCACATTCATGCACTGCTTATCCTGTCCCCACCCCATCTGTGTTGTGCCTTGCTGCACCTTGGAGAGTGTCTCTATACCCACCTGTCTATCCACCCCCTGCCACTCTTCCTCATCCACTTGTTTGTTTGCTCTGCCTGTGCCCTCACCCCCATGAGTCATCCCTTCTGGCTGTGTCTTGCATCTGATTGCATTGACTGTGGACAGTCAAGATTTCAGTTGGGAAGAGATGATGAGCATCACACACATGTAAAGCCAGAAAACAACCATCAGCAACACCAGGCGAACACAGTGATACAAACGTGCAGCATGCAACAATCAGCCAGGTGAGCACAGTGATATAAACATGCTGCACATGACAATCAGTCATAGCCACATCAATCATGCATTTGTTTAGTTATTGGACTATAGGACTGGGGTCAGCCAATGAGGAGCAGGATTGATGAGCTGTACAGGCCAAGATGTGGTCCATGGAGTCACAAGTCACAAAGTCAGCAATTGGTGCAATCAACACCTTTCCTATTTCACTCATCCATATAGCACCCAGACTCCACTTCACTTTATGATCAACCCTGCACTGTAAATTTTCTGTTGTGTTTTGTTGTGCTCCAGCCTTGGAGCTAGACTTGTATTTAGATAGTGCATTGTCTGTCAGAAAAAAGCAGATTTCCCCTGGCCCACATTTTGACTTCTCCTCTCCATCCAAGCTCCAAGTGAAAAAGCATGCCCTATCTCCCCTCCACATTTCCCATTCACAAAGAAAGAGCACGTTCCTCATAGGTCACATCTATTTTGCAGTTGTGTTCTCCATTGCATTGCATCAATTCTCTATTGCATTGAGATCTTTATTGCATCCTCCCTCACATTGCATTCCCCTTTGCATTGCATCCCATTTCATTAATTCTCCATTGCATTGCATTTTCCTTATCTCACCATATCACCCATTTGTTATGAGAATTGTGTTCCCTTTTGTTGCCCTAGTTGCATTGCACTATTGCCCTTAACTACTAAAACTCCTTTTACCTTGGTGTCTGGAGAATCTTACAACTTGCACCCTCCAGCATTGTTGTGGCTGTGGTTGTTCTCACCCTTCAGCCTGGCACAGCACATATCAGCAGAAGAACCATACCATCAACACTTGTTGGAGTCTTCATGGGATGCCAGAGGATGCAAAGTTGCATCTGGAAAAAAGGAAGGAAAAATGGTCAGCAGACACAGGAGGAACAAGTAATGCTAGCATACATGTAATGTCTGTGACCTCATCTTCATTCAATGCTTGCTACTACTTCAGCAAGTCCAGCAATTGGATGCTGGACTCAGGCTGCACAGATCACATCACTCTGCATCAAAGCGATCTTGAAAACTACATGAACACTCCACTTCATAGCATCACTGTAGGAAATGGCTCCTCCATTTCTTGTTTAGGCATCAGATCATGCACTCACACACATATGCTTTTTGATGGCACAACATTATCTATTTCCTTGTCACATGTCCTCCATGTACCAAGTGCATCTGGATGCTTCCTGTCTGTCAGTAAACTCAATGGCTTAGGTTTTTGCATTGTATATGAAAGGAATGGATGCACCATCACTAAAAACAACAAAGTCTTCAGTCATGGTACCCTAAGGAATGGCACGTACTGGATCTCTCTTAAACCCATTTCTTTGGTCCACACCATCACTGTCCCTTCCTTACATCTCTGGCACAAACATCTTGGTCACTTGTCAGAACACATTGTTACACAGATCACAGATGTGCAACTCAAAGGCTTTACTGCACCTGCCACTAGTATCCCTTCATCTCCCTGTGATGGTTGCCTACAAGGAAAATTCCCCTGCACACCTTTCCATCTATCATGCTCATGTGCAACCAAAGTCATTGACTTGGTACACAGCAACCTCATTGGCCCTGTAGGGACAGCTTCTCTACCATCTGGCAACTTGTACTTTGCAACCTTCCTGGACAATTACTCAGGGTTCAGTATGGTCTATCCTCTGCACAGGAAGGATCAACTTTCAGAAGTGCTCAAACACTACCTGTCAGGCTTCATTTATTTGGAGTGTTACCTCTTTATTTTCTTTTACATTTCTTTTCTATTTTCCTTTGATTAGATATGATTAGATCATCTTCCTTTCAGTTCATCTGATCTTATCATATCTTTATCTACTTACTGTCACTTCATGTTCTGGATGCACCCATGCTGCACATGATGTCATACTTACTGCAGGTATTTACTGTAGCACCTGCCCTAGAGTACTGTGCTGGTCCATGCGTGCTTTCCTTTAATATATAGTATTATCAATATACTCCAGCTTGTTATGGCTGGCTTATCCTCTTCTTTGGTTGATTCCTAAGTTGAGTGTGTGCCAGTCTCCCATCAGGGATATGTAGGACTGCCATCTTACACTACCTAGCTCATGTCCATACACTCTTCAGTCATTGGCCCAGCATGCTGCATTCTGACAGAGGGGGTGAGTATGTCAATACCATTGTGTCAAATCAGCTCCTAGCTCAAGGTATCACTCACCAGAAAATGGTCCCATATTCCCCTCAGCAGAATGGTCAAGCAGAACACTGGAATCATTCCATCCTTGATCATGCACTGTCATTACTCCATGATGCTGGTCTCTCTTCAGGGTACTGGGAGTATGTGGTTAGGGTAGCTGTCCACATGTACAACTTATCACCAGCCTGCTGTCTTGCATGGCATGCTCTGCTATCACAGTGGTCCCCATCCAACTCTCCCCCTGATGTTTCTCACCTCCATGTGTTATGAGGCACTTGCTTTGGCACCTCATAACAGTTTTCTTTTCTTCTTCTTTTTCTCTTTTTCTTTTATCTTTCTTACTAGTAAAGTGTAGTATTATTACTACAAGTGTGAGCTTAGCTCCACTTTACTTAGTAAGGACTCATCTTTCCTTTCTCTTTTATAGTACTTAAGTATTTACATACATAAGTGTGAGCTTAGCTCCAAGTATTATATTAGACTTATCTTTTCCTTTTTATCTTTCTGTATTTATTATAACATTTACTTGCTAAGGACTATCATTATACAATTAGCAAGGACTCATCTTATCTTGTCTTTATTTGTCTTTGTTTATCTCTTGTTCATTTCATGCCTGTGGCTGAGTCACATTACTTACACAACAGATGCATCTTACTACACATTACTGCACATTACCATGTATTGCTGCACAATACTGCGCCTTACTGTGTAACTTTACTATACTTAGGATGCTAGTTTGGTATAAGTAGTTGAAAGACTGGTGGTCTTAAACCCCAGTCTTGTCAACTTCACAATCTAGGGATTCTCCTATACTGCACTTGATCTAAGCTCATCTTCAATTCACTTCACTCTTCATCAACTAAGTCTAAGATCTCTTTAAGCCACTAAGCATCACTAAGACATCCTAAAATCATCACTCTGGATCCTCATTTAGTCATTGGTGGTATCATCCTCATCACTATCTCATTGATCCCTCTCTTCATCATCATCAGGAACAGTTACTATGCTTACCAAATGCATATCCATTACCTTGTTACCAGGGGTATTGTTATATCAGGCCTTCCCTATGATCACCCAATAGGCCACTCTTAGCACCTACAGGGTACATGCACTTTCTTGACCTCGAGATACACAGAAAGAGGAGCAGAATACACTTTTCACAATCTGACTTGCATGGGAGAGGGGAAAGCAAATTGTGGGTGGGGGGAATCTGTTTGTTCTGACTGATGATGCACTATCTAAATACAAGTCTAGCTCCAAGGCTGGAGCACAACAAAACAAAACAGAAAGTTTACAATGCAGGGTTGATCATAGGGATATTTGAAATGAAGTGGAGTCAAATGCTGACTTCACAACTCATGCCTCCATGGTTACTTTGGTGGGCCTGGACTGTGCTTTGGCCTATTCATCCTATCAGTCCTGCTCCTTGTCAGCTGAGCCAAGTATTGTTCTCCAACACCTAAGCAAATGGGTGATTGATGCAACAGCAGATGATTGTCACATGTGGCATGTTAATGTCACTGTGCTCACCTGATGTCACTGATGGTCATTTCCTGGCATTACATGCACATGGTGCTGTAAGACCTGCAATCTAGCTGCCAATGAGCACTACACTAAATACAAGCCACAACCACCTAGCAGCAACCATCTACTTATGCACTTACTTAGTCTCTTTCTATATATACCTGCACAGCGACCATAATCCCCCCTTACACTACCCTCCACTAGGCTCTTGCCTGGAGCCAAGATGGCATACATAGTGGATGCCATATGATAAAAGGAGGATGGGGTGTGCTCCTTCCAGCAGCAGATCCCCTGCAAATGATGCAGTACTAGCAGACAGCAGTCGTCTCTACTCTACCGCT
>QLPN01000568.1:0-15591 GCA_003314395.1 Albatrellus ellisii
AGGTGAGTTCAGTGCAGCTGGAGCCTTGGATGGTGCAGAAGGAGGAGGTGGTGCAGGTGTGGGAAGCTCAACCACAACATCAGCAACTTGCTTAGCAGCAGGACTCACAGCAGGACCAGGACAATCATTGTCATCCAAGTTGGAGTCCCCATCATCACTGTTGGTGGACAAGGAAGGAGAAGGTGCAGGCAGAGGAAAAAGATCAAGGACAGTGGGAGCAGAGGCCATGTCCAGAGCAGGAAAGACCTCTTCCTCAAACATAGCATCACAGCTGATGACTGTATGGTGGGCAGACTTGTCCCAGGACACCCAGCCTTTCATCCCAGACTCATAACTGACAAAGGTGAGTGGTTGAGACTTAGCATTGAGCTTCTGCCAGAGGTGATCAGGAATATAGACCCAGGCTTGACAGCCAAAAACTTGGAGGTGTGAGACATCCAGGGGCACATCACTCGGGGACCATAAAGCAGTCAGGGTACACCATGTCAAATGTTGCATGGGGGATAGATTATACATATGGACAGCAGTATGTACAACAAGTTCCAAAAAACCAGATGTTAGGCCAGTGCAGTGGAGGAGCATGAGTGAGCAATCAAGGAGGGTTCAATTCCACTTTTTGGCTTGGCCATTTTGCTGTGGTGAGTAGGGAACTGTTTTCTGATGCTCAATACCATGGCTCACAAGGAGGTCTGCAACCACAGCATTGATGTATTCCCCCCTGCAATCAGAATTGAGGGGAGTAGGCCACTGGCCAAACAGGTTATGGATGTGGGCAAGGTATGCAGTCAAGGAGTCAGAAAACTGATCCTTGCTGCATAGGAAGTAGATGGTCCTGTAGCCCAAATAATTGTCAAGGAAAGTGGTGAAGTAGAGCAATCCCATTCCAATGGCCATGGCACCAACAGGCACAACCAGGCCACTGTGGATGAGGCTGAGTGCTTGGTGGTGTGTGAGCAAGAAAGATGAAAGGAGGAATGTGGGAACTTCCCTGCAAGACAGCCAACACAAGGTGATGATGTGGAGTCAGGCAGTGGAGGGAAAAATCTGCTGAGTTGAGAAGGTTGAAAGCCAGATGCAACAGCAGGGGATAGGTGACTGAGTTGCTCATGCCACACATGTAGACTGGGAGATGTGATAGAGTGAAGAGAAGGAGTATGGCACAGTGAGAGCCAGTAAGTCCCATTGTCAAGGAACCTGATGCTGGACGTCCAACCCTTTCTAGAGATGATGCACTTCTGGCCTTCATAGACTATGTGAAAGCCCACACGATCGAATTTACTGATAGACAAGAAGCAACCCAATGCTCCTGGAACATGCAGGGCACCAGATAATTGCAGGGATACAGACAAAATGTCTGGTAGGCAATGATCTTGCAAACTAGACCCTGTACCAACACATGTGATTGTGGAGCCATTTCTGATGGTCACAGTTTGGAATGTGAGTGGTTCATATGTTGAGAAGTCAGACTGGTGAGGATAGATGTGATCTGTACATCTGGAGTCTAACATCCAGTGGTTGTGATCATAGTAGCAGGTGTCAATGTTGGAAAGAGAGGACAGATGATTCAACATAGTGTTGATGACAGGCCATGTGTGAGGAGGATACAACTGTTCCTTATTTGTACATGTAGTGTCTCTATTGTATATATAGTAAAGTATGTGACTGTGTGTGTGTGTGTATGTGTGTGTGTATGTTCAGTATATGTGAAAGAGGAAGGAGGATGTTAGTCATCATCAGTGCATAATATCATGTCAGCACATAGTACTTGATGTCATATCCCAAGTGGGTCCCTTGTCCCTGTCATTTCCCTTCTTTTCTAACCTAGCTTTCATGTTGTCCAGCATTATGTGCAGTGCCAAACAGGTATCAACCATGTGGTTCCATTGTTTGCAATGAGTGCAAAAGGAGGTATCTCAATGTGAAGTCCCTGGAGCTTGTTGGAATGTGGAGAGTGCAGATACAGGTTTGGAATGTGCTTCTTTGTCTAGGATCCTTCCACAAGTATCCCTGAGGTTAAGGTGAGTGATGTTGGATGATGCGAGAACAGAAGATGAGGAATGGCCCCAGGATGAAGGGAGAGCATGCTAAGAGTGGCCAATTGGATGGTCTTAGGGAAGGTCTGCTATAACAATACCCCTGGTAACAAGGTAATGGATATGCATTTGGTAAGTGTAGTAACCATTCCTGATGACAATGAAGAGAGGGATCAACAAGATAGTGATGAGGATGATACCACCAATGACTGAATGAGGATCCAGAATGATGAGTTTAGGATGTCTTAGTGACACTTAGAGTGACTTAGAGATCTTAGACTTAGTTCTTAGAGTGAAGCAAGTTTGTAATGAGCTTAAGCTTAAGTCAAGTGCAGCAAAGGAGAATCCCTAGATTGTGAAGTTGACAAGACTGGGGTTTAAGACTGCCAGTCTTTCAACTATTTATACAGATCCAGAGTGCTAAAGATAGTACAAGTAAATAAGGTTCATGGATCAATGATGATTGCACAGCAATCAATGAAGTCTCATGACCTGAGATGTGTCCATGAGTAAGTAAGTGGCTTGGCCACAAGCATGAAGTGAAGTGAGAGGTAAACAAAGATAATCAAAGATGAGATAAGATGAGTCCTTGCTAATTGTATAATAATAGTCCTTAACAAGTAAATGCAGATAAATAAAGAAAGATAGAAAGAAAAGGATAAGTCTTTATAGTACTTGGAGCTAAGCTCATGCTTAAGTATGTAAACACTCAAGTACTATAAAGAGAAAAAGAAATAAGTCCTTACTATAAGTTGGAGCTAAGCTCACGGCTGTAGTTAATACTACACTTATAGTAAATAAAATATAAGAAGAGAAAAAAGAAAAAAACCATTACAAGGTGCCAAAGCAAGTGCCTCATAACAGACAACAGACCTTTCCCTCCATCCCAGGCATAACAAAGCCTTGGGGTTGCTCCATGTAGATTTCCTCCTCTAAATTACCATTCAGGAAGGCAGATTCGACATCCATGGAGTATACTTCCCAGTCTTCCAGTGCAGCAATGGCCAGGAGGGTTCATAGAGATTTGAAGCATGCAACTGGGGAAAAAGTCTCTGTGTAGTCAACACCATGGACCTGGGTATAACCTTTGGCTACTAGTCATGCCTTGAAGCAGCCATCAGCTTTTTGTTTAAAGACCCATTTGTTCCCTACAAGGTTGTGCCCTGGTGGAGGATCAACCAGCTCCCATGTGTGGAGATTGTGTAGTGAACAGAGTTCTTCTTCACATGCAGCTTTCCAGAGCTTAGCTTCTGGCATGGCTAGAGCTTGTTTGAGTGTAAGTGGGTCATGTGATGCAGCATGGGAAAGGATGGAAGAGAGTGAGGGACTGGCCTGAGGTGTGGCAAAGACATCATCATCACTTCCAGACCCCCCTGCACTGAGGATGTCCATGAACTCCTGCAGGCCATACATGCTGTCACAAAAGCAATCAGGGTGATGTGCAAGGTGCCGAGACCTGTGAATGAGAGGTATGTTGTCATATATGAGGTCAGAATGTACCTGCTGACAAGCAGGGGAGGAGTGACCATGCCAGTGAGGAGCTGAGAGGGATGGCACATCATCAACACATGCAGTACAGCAGGTGCAAGGACAAATCAGTGCCTCAACTGGCATGGAAACCCTGGGTGGAGTCACTGGAACTGCCAGCAGGACAGGGTCCTTGGCTGGAGCAGTAGCAGGCAGCACCACAATGGGAGGTGACATGTTGACTGGAGGAGGTATACCCAGGGTGACAGGAGGCCTGACTGGGGACATGGTGGCAGTGAAAGGAGGGGCAGCAGGCACAGAGGTGGAAGTAGGGAGTGGGACAGGAGGACAGCCTGGTGCTGCACCCAAGCCTGGTGCATCATCAGAGTCATTGTCAGAGTTGTTGTCACAATCATCATTGCAATCATCACATGGTGGTGCAGGTGGTAAGGGCAGGGGAAACCAGTCAAAGACAGTAGGGTCCTGCTGAGTCTCCAGCACCAGGAAGACACTTCCCTCGCAGACAACATCATGACTCACAACTGCTCACCAGGTGATCTTGTCCTAGAAAACCCACCCTTTGGTGCCAGTCTCATAGCTGACAAAGAGCAAGGGTCTGGAGTGAGCATCAAGCTTACCCCACTGGTGGTCAGGCACACACACCCAAGCACAGCAGCCAAAGATGCAAAGGTGGGAGATGTTGGGTGCAGCAGGGCCAGACCACAGAGCAGTGGGTGCAACCCATCCTAGCTGCTTGGTGTTGAATATTTGTGCATACTACCTTCATTACTTACCATTTTCATCCAGCTTCACTCCTTGTATGTATTACTTACATATACACCTACATCTCACTCCTCAGACTGCCCACTCCACATTACACTCCACATGATGCACATTGCACTACTTTAGGCAGTCCTTGTTTTTCACCTTACACTCTCTGCTCCAACTCTATGGAGCTACTACTATATAAGATGAACACTACATACACTACCTCCTCAGATGTCTTAACTCCAGTCTGAGTGAGTAACTCCCACTTCTTCTTCTTCTTCTTCTTCTTCTTCTTCTTCTTCTTCTTCTTCTTCTTCTTCTTCTTCTTCTTCTTCTTCTTCTTCTACACTTCATCTTATATCTCCCCTGCAGTGTACTTGAACCATGTTGCCTCACCTTACTGCACTTGCAACCACCCACTCTCTGCTGCAGACATGCATCTGCCTGGTTCCCTCATCATGTTGGGGTTCTCATATGCCTTCTCCCTGATCTATATAATAGTTGCTGTTGTCTTCCATAACCTGCACACACACTTGGCAGGTGACAGATTGTAGGTATGTGTGGCTGTGCAGATAGCATACTCCCAGAAACCAGGAGAAAGACCAGCACAATGAAGCATGGACAGCACATGGTTGAGCAGAGAATTGTTCCAGTGCTCAGCATGGCCATTCTGTTGTGGGGAGTAAGGCATGGTGAGTTGATGAGCAATCCTCCAGTCAGCCAGCAGGGCAACAGTGCTACCACTGATGTATTCACTGCCTTGGTCAGTATGCAGGATCTTGGGCCATCACCTGAAAAGATTGTGGACATGTGCAAGATAATGGGTGAGTGCTGCACACAGTTGATCCTTATGTTGTAGGGGATAAATGGTTCCAAAGCCAGAGAAATTGTCTATAAAGGTGGCAACATAGATGTTACCAGCACCTATGGAAGCTGTGCTGACAGGCCCAATCAGGTCTGAATGTATGAGACCAAGCACTTTGGTGGCATGGGTCCAGGGGAGATGGAAAGAGGATCTGGGGAACTTCCCTTGAAGACACCCAGTACAAGGGTCCAATGCAGCTGAGGAGGAGGATGGTGGAGCAAAGCCAGAGAGAGATGAGGGCTTGATACACAAAATGACAGCTTCAGATAGGTGACCAAAGTGTTCATGCCAGAGCCATACAGAGGGAGAGGTAAGAGTATGGAGACTGGTCATGGGCAAAAGATCTACCCAATAGGTCACATCTCGGAGGTGACCAACACTGAAGATCTGACCATCTCTAGATATGGTACAGGTGCCATCTTGGTAGGTGATGCAAAATCCTAGTTTGTCAAGTTTGCTGACACTTAGGAAGTGGCCTGAGGTGTCAGGGACATGTAGGACTTCAGAGAGTCAGAGCATGACTACAGGACCAGTTGGCAGGGTATGTTGATGAATGCAAGTCCCTTTGCCTGACCATGCAATTGTGGATCCATTGCCAACAGTGACTGAACAGAGAGGGGTAGTGATGTAGGAAGTGAGGTCATCCCTAACCAGAGTCTAACATCCAGGAGTGAGGGCCTTCAGCGTAGGCAATTATTCAGTTGTGTGGAAGAGGAGGAAGATATTGTATGGACACTAGTAGTCTCTGCATTGAGCTGGTTGGTGACAATGTCTTTGGAGAGTTTCTTCTTGATGTATGATGGAGTTACAATATCACTTTCTGGAGTGGAGTTGAAGTCGAGGGGAGTGATGAGTAATATGAGAATTTGCAAGATGGAGTGTGAGTTGAGAGCAGTGAGAAATAGCACAAAAATGGAGTATGAGTAGATGCAAGTGGCCTGGGCAGGGCCCATAACCTGTTGATGACAGGCCATGTGCAGAGGAGAACTAAAAGAGTTCTTATTTGTATATGTTGTACCTTTATGGTATATATAGTAAAGTATGTACAAGTGTTCATATATGTGTGTGTATGTTCAGTATGTGCAAAAGAGGAATGAAGATGTTAGTCATCATCAGTACAACATCAACAGGAGGAAGAGAAGGATCCCCAGGAGGATGGAAGCACATTTAGAAGGATAAAGCACATTTGCTGCTCCATTACCTCAACTCCAGAGTTTGCAAGGCATTCTTGCATGATGAGGAGAGTGTTGACTTGTGGCATAAGAGATGAGTAGATGTCATATTTGCAGGTCATGAGGGATTGGAATTGAATGAATGCTGTGTATGTGCAGGATGTGGGAGACTGCAGCAACTATAATGTATACCAAAGGCAGAATGTAAGAGAATCCTAGCATAACTAGGAAAGCAGGCAGGTGCATGTCTGCAGTGATGAGTAGAAAGTCACAAGTGCAGTAAGGCAAGGTGACATGGTTGAAGTACATCAGACTTGGTAAGAGATGTCTGAGAGAGTAAGAATGAACCTGCAGCAATGAGTAGAAAGTCACAAGCACAGTAAGGTGAGGTGATGTGGTTGAAATATGCTGCAGGCTTGATAAGAGAGTATAAGAATATGATGGAGATGTGAGTTACTCACTCAGACTTGGTAAAAGACATCTGAGGAGAATGTAGGTAGTGTGTCCAACAAATATAGTGTTTTGTGAGTAAAGTCAGAGCAGAGTGTGTTTGAGTAAGTACAAGGACTGCCATATGTAGAGGGGATGTGCATCGTCCAGAGTGTAATGTGGAGTGGGTAGTCTGAGGAATGAGATGTAGGGTCCAAAGATGGAAGTGCATGTATGTGTAAGGGTAGTGAGATGTACATCTTAAGTATGTAACATGTGTGTGCATGAGGGAGAAAGAGGAAGCCAAATGAAAAGAGTGTGGTACACACAGAATCTTCAACACACTGCTACCCCCATTTGTTTCCCATATACTCCTTTTAGCAACTCCCAAGCTCAACACATGCACACTGTCTCAGTGGCGATGATAGTGGATGGTTGGGTGTTGCAACACATAGATATCATGGCTTTTGCAATTTCATTGTTATCCTTCCAAAGTTGTATTTTGTCAGCATTGGTGATTGTGATAATAGGTAGTCCTCCTTCTATATCCTGTGTTGATGTGAGAGCAACAACTTCTGGCTTTGAAATGGTATACCAGACACCCATGATGATGAGGGCTGACTTTATGACCTTGGCCCATTGATAGTAGTTGTTGGAGTTCTCAAGAGTGATGTTTATCTTTGGAACAGAAAATGATGATATGTGCTGTGGCAGGGTGAAGACAGAACCTACAACCACAACAATTGCTGAGGGGTGCAAATTGTAAGATCCTCTAGACACCAAAAGGGAAGAGATTTAGTAGTTCAGTGCAAATAAGGCGAAAATGCGACGTGATTGTGTGATAGTGAGGGAAAAATGAGGGAAATGCAACACTGTAGGCTCTGCAATAGGAATGATAGATAATGCAACACAATGCAATAGAGACTAGACACAATGCAACACAATAATAAATGCAACCTACTGTTATGAGGCACTTGCTTTGGCACCTTGTAACGGTTTTCCTTTTCTTTTTTCTTTTTTCTCTTCTTATATTTTATTTACTATAAGCATAGTATTAACTACAGCAGTGAGTTCAGCTCCTACTTATAGTAAGGACTTATTTTCTTTTCTCTTTTATAGTACTTAAGCATGAGCATAGCTCCAGGTACTATAAAAGACTTATCTAGTTCTTTTATCTTTATTTATTTATTTACATTTACTTGCTAAGGACTATCATTATACAATTAGCAAGAACTCATCTCATTCCAACTTTGTTTATCTTTGTTTACCTCTTGTTCATTTTGTGCTTGTGGCCGAGCCACTTACTATAATCATGGATGCTGTTGACTTTTGAAAGACTGACTAATACCTCCTTCCTTTCTTGTACATACTATACATACACACATCTACATACTGATACAAACACACATGCCCTACCCTACACTAGACATGGTCCATGCACTATACTATTACTATAAATAGGTAGTAGTATGATCATAATGAGATAAGGAACTTGTTGTATCCTCCTCTCGCACATGGCCTGCTCTCAACAGGTTATGGGCCCTGCCTGGGCTACATGTGCAACTCTTCTCTCATCACTCATGCTTGGGACTATAATCCTTTCTCATTCATCTCACTTGCTACTCTTCCTCACTATATGCCTCCTTATCCAACCCTCTCTCTCCATCTCCATTCCAAAAATCAGCATTATCCTTGAAAATGCAGACAACTACTATCAATGGGCTAATGTGGTCAAGTCAGCCCTCATTATTATGGGGGTATGGTACACTATCACCAAACCAGAAGTAACACCTATTATATCAATGGAAGATGTGGAAGGAGGCTTAACCATACAGACCACCACCAATGCCAATGAAGTCCAACTCTGGAAAGATAATGACAAAATTGCTAAAGCAGTCATCTCCATGCACTGCAACACACAACCCACCACTATCATTGCCCCAGAGACAGTCAAGGCACACTGAGCTTGGGAGTTACTTAAAGGGGTGTATGGAAGACAAATGGCAGTAGCTGTGTTTGTTCAACTTTGATCACTCATGACTTGCAAGTACAACATCAACTCACCACTCATGGCACAACTTGACACTCTACTCATTGCTCAAGAGCATCTTGCAAACTCTGGAATTGAAGTAATGGAACAGCAGATGTGTTTCATCTTACTCAATGCACTCCCAGCTTCTTGGGGCACATTTTCTTCCTCCATCCTTGCTGTTAATGTGGCAGTGCATGGCACGGCAGTTGACTAGGTTGGGTCACTCTACTCAAAGAGGACTAAAGGGTGACAGTGGGTAAAGGCTGGGCAACAGCCTGAGTAAAAGGAAAGCCAACATCAAGATTGCAAAGTAAATGTAAAGAAGGAGTGTAGCTGTATCCATGATGAGGGGAGTGGGTAAGTAGCTGACTGGAGGTCAATGTCCCTTGTATAGTACTTATGTACTATAGATGCCAGTGCACAGACTGCACTGATGTAATAAGCTTGGGGCACAGGTGTCTAAAGTGGAGAGCAGTCACATCAACACTTGCCTCCTCAGATATCAATCAACTAAACCTAGGAGTTATTAGATGATGCATATTAGACAAAGAAGCTAGATCCAAACTGCAATCTGTGCTGCCTGCATTCCAACACACATCCCAACCCACTCAGTGTTGAAATGGTATGTTCTGCACACATTGCAAGCAGAAGAACCATACTGTCAACACTTGTTGGAGTCTTCATGGGATGCTGGAGGATGCGAAGTTGCATCTGGAAAAAAGGAAGGAAAAAGGGTCAGTGGACACAGGAGGAACAAGTAATGCTAGCATACATGTAATGTCTGTGACCTCATCTTCATTCAATGCTTGCTAGTACCTCAGCAAGTCCAGCGATTGGATGCTGGACTCAGGCTGCACAGATCACATCACTCTGCATCAAAGTGATCTTGAAAACTACATGAACACTCCACTTTGTAGCATCACTGTAGGAAACAGCTCCTCCATTTCTTGTTTAGGTGTCAGATCATGTGCTCACACACATATGCTTTTTGATGGCATGACATTATCTATTTCCTTGTCACATGTCCTCCATGTACCAAGTGCATCCAGATGCTTCCTGTCTGTCAGTAAGCTCAATGGCTTAGGTTTTCACATTGTATACAAAAGGAATGGATGCACCATCACTAAAAACAACAAAGTCTTCAGTCATGGTACCCTAAGGAATGGCACATACTGTATCTCTCTCAAACCCATTTCTTCAGTCTACACCATTGCTGTCCCTTCCTTACATCTCTGGCACAAACATCTTGGTCACTTGTCAGAACATGTTGTTACACAGATCACAGATGTGCAACTCAAAGGCTTTACTGCACCTGCCACTAGTATCCCTTCATCTCCCTGCAATGGTTGCCTACAAGGAAAATTCCCCCACACACCTTTCCATCTATCATGCTCATGTGTGACCAAAGTTGTTGACTTGGTACACAGCAATCTCGTTGGCCCTGTAGGGACAGCTTCTCTACCATCTGGCAACTTGTACTTTGCAACCTTCCTGAGTGATTACTCAGGGTTCAGTATGGTCTACCTCTGCACAGGAAGGATCAACTTTCAGAAGTGCTCAAACACTACCTGTCAGGCTTCATTTATTTGGGGCATTACCTCTTTATTTTCTTTTACATTTCTTTTCTATTTTCCTTTAATTAGATATGATTAGATCATCTTCCTTTCAGTTCATCTGATCTTATCATATCTTTATCTACTTACTGTTGCTTCATGTTCTGGATGCACCCATGCTGTGCATGATGTCATACTTACTGTGGGTATTTACTGTAGCACCTGCCCTAGAGTACTGTGCTGGTCCATGCACGCTTTCCTTTAGTATATAGGTAGCTGTAGTATTATCAATATACTCCAGCTTGTTATGGCTGGCTTATCCTCTTCTTTGGTTGATTCCTAAGTTGAGTGCATGCCAGTCTCCCATCAGGGATATGTAGGACTGCCATCTTACACTACCTAGCTTGCATCCATATGCTCTTCAGTCATTGGCCCAGCATGCTGCATTCTGACAGAGGGGGTGAGTATGTCAATACCATTGTGTCAAATCAGCTCCTAGCTCAAGGTATTGCTCACCAGAAAATGGTCCCATATTCCCCTCAGCAAAATGGTCAAGCAGAACACTGGAATCATTCCATCCTCAATTGTGCACTGTCATTACTCCATAATGCTGGTCTCTCTTCAGGGTACTGGGAGTATGCAGTTAGGGTAGCTGTCCACACATACAACTTATTGCCAGCCTGCTGTCTTGCATGGTATGCTCCACTATCACAGTGGTCCCCATCCAACTCTCCCCCTGATGTTTCTCACCTCCATGTGTTATGAGGCACTTGCTTTGGCACCTCGTAATGGTTTTCTTTTCTTCTTTTTTTTCTCTTTCTCTTTTACCTTTCTTACTAGTAAAGTGTAGTATTATTACTACAAGTGTGAGCTTAGCTCCACTTTACTTAGTAAGGACTCATCTTTCCTTTCTCTTTTAAAGTACTTAAGTATTTACATACTTAAGTGTGAGCTTTGCTCCAAGTACTATATTAGACTTATCTTTTCCTTTTTATCTTTCTGTATTTATTATAACATTTACTTGCTAAGGACTATCATTATACAATTAGCAAGGACTCATCTTATCTCATCTTTATTTGTCTTTGTTTATCTCTTGTTCATTTCATGCCTGTGGCTAAGTCACATTACTTACACAATGGATGCATCTTACTACACATTACTGTGCATTACCATGTATTGCTGCACAATACTGTGCCTTACTGCATAACTTTACTATACTTAGGATGCTAGTTTGGTATAAGTAGTTGAAAGACTGGTGGTCTTAAACCCCAGTCTTGTCAACTTCACAATCTAGGGATTCTCCTATACTGCACTTGATCTAAGCTCATCTTCAATTTGCTTCACTCTTCATCAACTAAGTCTAAGATCTCTTTAAGCCACTAAGTGTCACTAAGACATCCTAAACTTGTCACTCTGGATCCTCATTTAGTCATTGGTGGTATCATCCTCATCACTATCTTGTTGATCCCTCTCTTCATCATCATCAGGAACAGTTACTATGCTTACCAAATGCATATCCATTACCTTGTTACCAGGGGTATTGTTATATCAGGCCTTCCCTAAGACCACCCAATAGGCCACTCTTAGCACCTACAGGGTACATGCACTTTCTTGACTTTGAGATACACAGAAAGAGGAGCAGAATACACTTTTCACAATCTGACTTGCATTGGAGAGGGGAAAGCAAATTGTGGGTGGGGGAAATCTGTTTGTTCTGACTGATGATGCACTATCTAAATACAAGTCTAGCTCCAAGGCTGGAGCACAACAAAACACAACAGAAAATTTACAATGCAGGGTTGATCATAGGGATATTTGAAATGAAGTGGAGTTAAATGCTGACTTCACAACTCATGCCTCCATGGTTACTTTGGTGGGCCTGGACTGTGCTTTGGCCTATTCATCCTATCAGTCCTGCTCCTTGTCAGCTGAACCCAGTATTGTTTTCTGACACCTCAGCAAATGGGTGATTGATGCAACAGCAGATGATTGTCACATGTGGCATGTTAATGTCACTGTGCTCACCTGATGTTGCTGATGGTCATTTCCTGGCATTACATGCACATGGTGCTCATCACTGAAGAAGAGGAATGGATGAAGAGGGATATGGTGAGAAAGAGTAATGTGTGAGGAGAGTGAGATAGGGTTGTTATCCCAAGTATGAGCAAAGACAAGAGAGTTGTGCATATGACCCAGGCAGGGCCCATAACCTGATGAGAACAGGTCATGTGCAAGAGGAGGATACAACTTGTTCCTTATCTAATTATGATTGTACTTATAGTAACTGTGTAGTGCATGGACCAAGTGTAATAAGAGTGAGGACATGTGTGTTTGTATCTGTATGTAAATATATGTGTGTGTATGGTACTTATGGACAAGAAAGGAAGGAGATGCATAGTCAGCATTGTATGAACGTCAACAAGTACATGTAGTAGTGCATGGACCAATGGATGAACAGAGCCTAACATGTGTATGTATGTGTACAGTAGTGAGTAGTGTGTGTGTGTATACAGTAAGAGGACGAAAAAGGAAGGAGTTAGTCAGCATATAATCGTCAACACGAGAGACCACCACGCATAAGCGCTATAGTTTCGAAACAAAAGAGAGGTGGGTGGGTGGGTCAAAAAACTATGCTGGACTGTAGCGTGAAGCGGGCTGGGTCAAGAAGTGTGAGAAGATCTCGCAGCCTGACTGTTGTGATGAGGCTGCTTCTCGCTCACGAGCTTAGTACGGATGCATTCCATTCTTGCTGTCACGTCCAGGTGTCGAACGGCGTTCAGGACGACCCTCCCAGCCTTGTTCTTTTCCTTTTAAGCTGTTCAACCAGTGTTACAAAGGCACTCGTATCCTTACCGTGAGCTCTAGTCCTCATGGTTGACATCCTTACCCTTCTCCTCGCTGGTAGCGCAGTCGCTCTCGCTGCTTTTCTTTATACGCAACGAGGAAAGCAACTCCCTCCGGGTCCAAGACGTCTCCCTCTTATTGGCAACGTGCTCGAGTTCCCCACCACACAACCATGGGTGACCTTCGCTCAATGGGGAGAGAAATACGGTCCGTGCATATCTCCTGCCAACCTCACTGGAATCCTCACCAACCCACTTATACGTAGGCGGAATCGTATATGTTAATATGTTAGGGAAAGATGTCATTGTGCTTAATGATGTGACGTACGCTGCAAACATTCTCGGCAAGAAGGGGCGTATCTATAGCGATCGCCCACGGTTCGTGATGGCTGGCGATCTTGTTGGATGGAAGGAATCACCTGTCCTTACTCCGTTCGGTGATACCTGGCAGGAATACCGGACATTGATGGCCCAGTTTATGGGTACGAAATCCAAGGTGGACGCGTTCGAAGATGTGCTGATCCACGAGACGCATGCCTTTTTGAAACATACATTGACAAAATCCGGAGCGTGGGTCGAGCACGGTCGCGAGTGCGTGTGTTCTCGTTGGTCGGCTCTTGTAAGATGGACTAACGATGGACCTGTCTTAGTTTTGCGGCAAAAATTATGTTGACACTGGCATATGGCTACATTGTGAAGGGTAAGGATGATAAGTTTGTGGATATTGTGAGTGAGGCGATGGCAGAGTTCTCCGAGATTACTTTCCATGGTGCATTTCTTGTTGATAGTTTTCCTATCCGTGAGTTGTCCATCTTGTCATTAGTTTTACCGCGCCCGCTTATAGTTATTTATCTAGTCCAATATGTGCCCGCATGGTTCCCTGGTGCCGGATGGAAGAAGAAGGTACCCATATACCGAGACAAATTAAATGAGATGCTAGAACTGCCATACGAATTCACTGCAGAGCAAGTTGTGAGGTATTTATTACATGTCTGATAACCCGACACTTACCGCGATATCTAGTCCACAGGAATTGCACGACCGAGCTTCCTCTCTGGACATCTCGAAGGTAGAGAATACACCCCCGCTGAATTGAAGATCATCAAATGGGCTGCAGCTGCGATCTACGCCGGTCGGCTCACCTTCTCTCATACCTTAGCATAGTCTGACTAAGTATCCATCTTCTTAGGTGGTGCCGATACGGTTCGTGTACTCTTGTTTCTCACTTCGCATATCGAACTTCATTCACGAAACAACACCTAGACCGCAGCTCAGGTCAAATGTTTCTTCATGGCCATGTTACTGCACCCTGTCGAACAAGAAAAGGCTTGGGAGGAGGTCGTCAAAGTGGTCGGAACGGACCGGTTACCGACGCCCGCTGACCGTGTTAATCTGCCGTACTTCGAGGGACTGTTCTTGGAGCTCCTCAGGATGTATCCGGCTGTGCTACTTGGTAAGTAACCTCGCATTGGCTCAGCTTGGTTTGAAAAGGAATTGGTTCAATTCTTAGGTGCTCCACACGTCGTCACACAGGACGACATTCATGAGGGGTACTTCATACCTAAAGGATCGATCGTGATACCCAATATCTGGTCCGTCCGTCCAACCATTCGCATCTTTCAGTCACCATGATATTTTTTTTTCTACAATCCTTGGCTTCATTTCTCGTCAGGCAATTTTTCAAGGATCCCAACACATACTCTGATCCTGAGAAATTTATGCCAGAACGACACATGTTGTCCGAAAAGCATTCCAAAGAGCAGGACCCGAGGGATTTCATCTTTGGATTCGGACGCCGGTATATTATTCTCAAGTTGACTGTAGGGTAATTACGCTGACTTCCCATAATCTTCTCTCGTGCTGTAGGTCTTGTCCAGGTACATTCTTCCTTTACGTCCCGATCATCCATGTTTGATCGTCAATTCAAGGTATTCACCTGGCCAATGCATCGATGTGGCTCCTATGTGTTTCGATACTTGCAGTATTCAAACTCAGTCCGCCGGTAAAGAATGGAAAACTGGTGTACCCTACTGGGAAGTACCTTGACGGTTCGATAAGGTGCGGCCGTATATTCATTGCTGCTTCTCCCCTGTTTTGATTATTGACTCGGACTCGACCTGGTCTTTTTTATAGCCATCCAGAGCCATTCAATTGCGTAATCGAGCCTCGGTCGTCTGCCGCAGCGGCGCTCGTCCATTGTGTTTGACCCTCGGGCTGGTCTTAATAATATTGAGCTCAGTATTTGTTTTCGACCCCTGTTATCTTCATACACCGATACTATGGCACGTCATCAATCTCTGTTATATACGCTACCATTCCTCCAGTACAATATCTGGGAAGCAGGCATAGGCTCATGTTCGATCAGTATGTGTGCTCAATTCGTATTTTACCGAAATTTGTTTGCCTGGAGTCGATATGTTGTGATCATT
>QLPN01000569.1:0-22126 GCA_003314395.1 Albatrellus ellisii
TTGCCAGGGCCTTGGTGAGTTTTGTTGCTAATAGACTATATAACACTTTCCAATTTAATGTGGTGTAGAAAAAGCAGCAGCAGCAAAGCAGGGAGTGGAGTATTCAGGCAAGATTGGTTTCTGTACTGGATTGGTAAATTGTACTGTTGAATTGCACTGTTGTATTGTACTCACCTATTTTCTCCCCTCCTAGGTGAGGGCATAGGGTCTATGGTGGAAAGGAGGTGATTGGGATTGGTGTATTGGCTTGGAAATTGGAGTTGGTTTGTGAACTGGGATTGGTCTGCAAGTAGGTAGAGAAATGTTTCCTTTTATTCCCTATTGGAACAGCATATGTATGCCTCTTATTCTCTGGATACTCCTTGGTCTGTAAATGGGTAGAGCACTGTTTCCTTTTATTTTCTGTTGCAACAAGCTATGTATACTTTCACAGATAATGTCCTATTACTCCATGTTGCAATGCAACAGGTTTTTACAGGGCAGGGACAGGGACATTGGTGAGGAATGTTGCAACTCATTTAACTATGTCCATTTAGTCAATGTTGCAATGCAATAGGATAGGTCTCTACTCCATAGCTGGAGAGGCAATTGGAATTGGTCTGTAGATAGATAGAATCTTATTTTCTTTTATTTTCTGTTGCAATAAGCTATGTACACTTTCACAGATGATGCTTTATAATTCAATGTTGCAACACAACAGGTTTTTACACTAGTCATAGATAATTGTGAGAGGTCTGATAAGATGTATGGTGTAGATCTCAAGTGATAAGATCAAAAGAAATTGTAAAGTGATAAGAAAAATAAGTATGTCCTGACAAATACCCCCTGTTTTAGGGTGAGATGACTCAATGAGCATAAGAAATGCCAGGAGATCCAAATCCTTTCTCTCCTCATTGTGGATTGTCCAATGAGTCAAATTCATGAGCATCAGCAAGTGATATATGTTCAAGTGTCAATTGAGCAATTCAATCTTTTGTTTTGACTGTAAAGTTGTTTTTGCCAAGGTTAATGAGAAGAATATTTACAGGTCCATGGTAATCAGTGTTATGAGGCACTTGCTTAGGCACCTTGTAACAGTTTTCTTCTTTTCTTTTTCTTTTATCTTTTGTACAATAAGTGTAGTATTAACTACAGCTGTGAGCTTAGCTCCTACTTATAGTAAGGACTCATTTCCTTTTTTCTTTATAGTACTCAAGTATTTACATACTTAAGTGCAAGCTTAGCTCCAAGTACTATAAAGACTTATCTTTTTCCTTTTATCTTTATTTATTCACATTTACTTGCTAAGGACTGTTACAATACAATTAGCAAGGACTTGTCTCATCTCATCTTTGTTTATCCTTGTTTATCTCTCATTCACTTCATGCTTGTGGCTGAGCCACTTACTATATTTCATGGACATTTTGATATGTGCAGTGGTGGGGTGATGGCAGAATCTACAATCACAACCACAACAATTGCTGAGGGGTGTGATTGTAAGATCCTCTAGACACCAAAAGAGTGATTTAGTAGTTTAGTATGGATAAGGCAATGACATGATGTGATTGGGTGATAATGAATAAATGTGACAGAAACATGATACTGTAAGCTCTGCAATGGAAATGATAGATAACATGACACAACCCAATGGAGACTAGACATAATGCAATGGAGACTAGATGCAACACAATATAGAACACAACACAATGGGGAATGCAATGCAATAATAGACATGACCTATGAGGAATGTGCACTTTCTTGATAGTGAGACATGCAGGGGGGAGATCAGAATGTGCTTTTTCACAAATAAACTTGGATGGGGAAGGGAAATCAAATCATGGGTGGGGGAAATCTGTTTGTTTCTGACAGATGATGCACCATCTAAATACAAGTCTAGCTCCAAGGCTGGAGCACAACAAATCAAAACAGAAAATTTACAATGTAGGGTCAATCATAGGGATATTTGAAATGAGGTGGAATCTGGACATGAACAAATGAAATATCATACTATAATGGATGAGTGAAATAGGAAAAGTGCTGATCACACCAAATGCTGACTTCATGACTCATGACTCCATGGACTGTGTCTTGGCCTATACAGTATATCAATCCTGCTCCTTGTTGGCTGAACCCAGTCCTATAGTCTGATGCCTAAACAAATGCATGGTTGATGCAACTGGATGATTGTCATGTGTGGCATGTTAATGTCACTGTGTTTGCCTGATGCCTGATGTTGCTGATGGTTGTTTTCTGGCATTATGTGCACATGATGCTCATCATCTCCTCCCAACTGAAATCTTGACTGTCCACAGTCAACACAATTGGATGCAAGACACAGCCAGAAGGGATGACTCATGGGGGTGATGGTGCAGGTGGAGTGAATGAACAAATGGATGAGGCAGAATGGCAGGGGTGGATAGGAGGGTATAGAGATGCTCTCCAATGTGTAGTGAGGCACAACACAGATGGGGGATGGGGTGGGTACAGGATAATCATTGCTGAATGTGGGGGAGCTGATGCAGGAAAAGGGGCAGAATGTGACTGGGTGAGGATGAGGGATGGGGTGTGGGGATATGACTGAAGGTGAGTGTAGATGCAAGTTGGGAATGGGCAAACTGGAGGGGAAACCAGAGTGCAGCGATAGGTGGCAAAATTAGAGCAGGGGGGGACAGAGAAGGAAAAGAAAAGAGACAAATTTTTTTTCTTTTGTTTTTTTGGGAAGTTGAGAGACTTTGAGAGATGAGAGGAAGAGAGAGACAGACAGAAAAAGAAACAAGAAGGTAGTGCAGATCATAGGGGGAACAGGGAAAGGTGAAATATTAATAGAGCAGGAATATGGTGGGTGAGAGTAAAAGGGCATGAAGGATGAGGAGAATAGAGTCTATTTATTTTATTTTATTTTTTATTTGGAGGCTTTTGGTTTGTAGTGAGAGAAAGAAAAGAGAAAAATGTAAATGTGAAAGGGAGTGAAAAATGTGGAGGGAGGGTGAAAAGACATGCAGCAAGTGTGAAGGTGCAGGTACTCCTGCCCTAAACTGGGGAGTGTGATAGAAGTGATCACCACTGCTAAGCTTCAACAACACTGTCTTCTTCATCTCATCATCTGCTAACATGTCCCACTCCACGTCCTTCACAGCCACCTCCTCCAACCATGCTCTCATGTGCATTCAAGCATGGATGCACACAAATCTCAATGAATGGCCCCAAGGTGTGTTGACAATGCTAGCTTATATAACTACCTCCTTCCTTTTTTGTCTTGATACTGCACATACACACACATATGTACACATACATGGTACACACATCCCACTGTACATACCTTCATGATCCATGCACTACATAACTTACTATAAGTAGCATGTAGTTGTGTTCTATAGTAATAAGAACTATTCAGGTTCCATCTTGTGCATGACCTGCCTTCATCAGGTTGTAGGCCCTGCCCAGGTCATATGTGCACTCTCCTACTCTGCTCTCACACTCATCACTCTCCTCTTAACTCAAACTCAACATGCTTATCTCCTCACTTTGCTCACCCTTCTCTACCTCCCATACCCATCACCTCTGTTTCCATTCCAAAAATTAACATCATACTGGAAAATGTGGAAAACTACCACCAGTGGGCAAACATCATTAAATCAGCTCTTGTTATCATGGGTATATGGTACACAATCTCAAAACCTGAAACCACTCCTATCATATCCACAGAGGAAGTTGCAGGAGGATTACCTACTACCACCATCACTAACACTGATGAAGTACAAAACTGGAAAGACAATGACAAAATAGTGAAAGCAGTCATCTCCATGCATTATTCAACACAGCCATCCACCATAATTGCTCCTGACACCATTAATGGAAACAAAGCCTGGGCCCTACTAAAAGGAATATATGCGAAACAATCAGCCATCGCAGCTTTCATCCACTTCCAATCATTACTCACCTGCAAATATGACATACACTCTCCATTGACCACTCAGCTTGATGCTCTTCTGGTTGCACAAGAATGTTTAGCATCCTCTGGAGTCAATATTTCCAAACAGCAGATGTGTTTCATCCTGCTACATGCCCTTCCACCTTCCTGGGGACACTTCACATCATCTGTCCTCACTTTATCTGATATCATGCACCTCAACCTTGGTGAAATCCATGGCCAGATACTCAACAAAGAAGCCAGATCTAAACCAACTTCTGCACTTTCTGTGCTACAACAGCATCTGAATCCTGTGTGTTGGAACACCTCTTTCTGCACTCACTGCAAATGCCAGAATCATACAGTGGAGACTTGTTGGGCTTTACATGGCATGCCCGATGATGTTAAGGCTAGGATGGAAAAATGGAAGGATAAGGATAAGGGAGCCATGGATAGCAGAGGGGGACCTACTACTCTAAATCACTTGTCTGCTACTTCCTCAATTGATGCTTGCTACTATGAGGGCTCTGGCCTTTGGATGTTGGATTCTGGATGTACCAATCACATCTCACCCTATAGGTCAGACTTTGCATCATACAGACCCCTAACATTCTGCAACATCACTGTTGGCAATGGATCCACAATTTCCTGCATTGGTGAAGGATCCAGTATACACAGCCATGTGCTGCCCAATGGCACATCCATAACACTCACACTCACTGGTCTTCTGCACATTCCCTCAGCAAGCAGACACTTCCTATCCATCAGTAAACTAGATCATCTGGGATTTTGTGTTACTTATGAGAACAACTCCTGCACCATCACTAAAAAGGGGCAGACATTCAGCATTGGTTTCCTTAACAATGGGACTTACTGGCTGAAGCTTTCCATGGTACCCTTGCTCAATTCCCTAGTCACTCCCTCCATACACTTGTGGCATGAACAGCTGGGACACCTATCCAAAAATGTTGTCTCATGTATCCAATCCACCCAGTTGTCTGGCTTCCCTTCTACAATTGTGTCCTCACCTGATACTCCTTGCATTGGATGCTTACAGGGCAAATTCCCCCAGGTATTGTTCTGCCTTTCTTGCTCATGTGCCTCTGCTGTACTGGGTCTCATCCACTCTGATCTGGTGGGACTGGTTGGTGCTGCTTCCATCACTTTGGGGTTTTTGTATTTTTCCACCTTCCTGGATGACTTTTCTGGTTTTGGAGTCATATACCCCCTGTGGCACAAAGACCAGCTTTTGGAAGCCCTGCAACATTATTTAGCCTGGTCTCATACACTCTTCAGGTGCTTTCCTCTGGCCCTATGGTCAAACTGAGGAGGGGAATTTATCAACAGTACTGTCACTGACTTACTCCTGAATAAGGGGATCAAACATCAGCAAACCATCCCATACTCACCACAGCAGAACAGGTGTGCTGAATGATGGAACAGAACTATCCTTGAGTGCACACTCTCCCTTCTTCATTGTGCATGTCTGACCAGCAGTTTTTGGGAGCTGGCTGTGCAGACCACTGTCAACACATACAACTTGTCTCCTATGCATAGATTGGCCTGGCTCACCCCTACTGCCTTGTGGGAGCCTGGTACTGCCCCTCCAGATGTCTCACACTTATGAGTTTTTGGTTGTTGTGCCTGGGTTCACATCCCTGATCAACAGCACAGCAGGTTGGATGCCAAATCATGACCTCTTACATTTGTTGGTTACCAGCCTGGCACCAAGGGTTGGTTATTCTGGGACAAAATCACTCACCATATTTCCACCAGCTGCAACATTGTCTTTCAGGAAGACATATTCCTGGGATGTGAGGCCATTGCCCATCCCACTGTCCTCAATGTTTTCCCATTACCTCCACTGGTTTTGCCCCTGTCTGATGATGATGATGACAGCAATGGTGATTCTGACAATGGAGTCAGTCCTGACAATGGCACACTCCATGATGACATACCTGTTTCTCTGCCTGCTGCACCTCAGCCTCTCCCTTCTTCTCCACCTGTCACTCCAGTTGCTGTGCCTGGGCCTCTTCATCCCCATGCAGCTGCATCTGCCCCTGTGAATACCATCACCTCTACCATTCCTCCTGCTACTGTTGTTGATGAACCAGTCACTCCCCTGCATGCTCCCTCTGTCACTGAAGCTCTGCCACACATATGTGCATGACACACTGCACACCATGAGCCTGAAGACCTGCCACCACACTGGCACTGCCCTCTGTCCTCTCCCAGTCATCAACAGTCGCATTCACAGCTTCTTGGCGAGGGTGTGCCTGTTGTTCAACACTCTGAGTGTCTCACTTGTCACCCTGCTTATTTTTGGGACAGCACATACAGACCACATGAGTTTGTCAACATCTTGGGTGAGGGGGGGCTTGATAGTGACAATGAAGACAACATTTCTCCACACCACAAGCAGGTCCCTCACTTTCAACTCTTCTTTCCCATGCCATCATGTGTGACCCACTCACCCTGAAGCAAGCACTCTCTGGCCCTGATAGTGACTCCTGGAGATCTGCATGCAATGAGGAGTTGGATTCACTTAAAGCTCTACATACCTGGGATCTAGTAGACCTGCCACCAGGCCACAATCTTGTGGGAAACAAGTGGGTCTTCAAGCAGAAGGTGGACAGCTGCTACAAAGCACATCTTGTTGCCAAAGGTTACACCCAAATCCATGGCATCAACTACACAGAAATGTTTTCACCTGTAGCCTGTTTTGAGTCCCTGTGGACCTTACTTGCAATTGCAGCTCTCAAAGACTGGGAAGTCCATTCTATGGATGTCAAGTCTGCTTTTCTCAATGGTGACCTGGAAGAGGAGATCTACATGGAGCAACCCCATGGTTTCATCATACCAGGCACTGAGGGCAAAGTCTGTCATCTCTCCAAAGCATTGTATGGCTTGAAACAAGCATCTCGACAATGGCATCACAAAATGCATGGGTTGCTACTAGGCCTTTTGTTTACTTGCACCCTATTGGACTCTGGTATCTACATCTCAACAACTTCTTCCAAACCACTCATCATAGTCCTGTATGAGGACAATATCACCATCCTGGGAGGTTCACTAGAGGAAGTAGAGACATGTAAAGCCACACTAAAAACCCTATTCCAGATGACAGACCTAGGAGAAATGAAATTGTATCTGGGACTTCATGTCACTTGGAACAGATTGCAACACACCCTAGACATTGACCAGGAAGCATACATTTCTGACATACTGGATTAATTCCAAATGGCCAATTGCAATCCTGTGACCACTCCTCTTCCTCCTGGTACATTGCCCACCGAAACAGAAAAGGAATATAATGCTACACCATCTCTTTGTAATGAATACCAACAACTCATAGGTTCACTCCTCTATGCCACCATAGTATCTAGACCTGATATTGTTGGAAATATCCACAGTAATTGTTCAGCTTCTCTCTACCTACAACAACACATGTCTTCTTTACGTCTTTCTGACACATGTTCTTATCCCACTTACATCACTTACTACCATGTTCTCATACCACGATCAACAACCCATGCTTTACACTCTGCCTGAACTTAGTTCAGTGCACACTACATATACTGAAGCCCCCACTTCTCACTACTCTCAGACATTGCTACAATGTCTAAACATGTTACCCAGCTCTGGAGCTCAGTCTCCACCACTTACTCCCACATTATCACTGCTGCAATCTATTCCACCCTTTTCTTCCTCTTCAGTGTTGACTCATTCCTGTGCAGACAGATATTTCCTTTTCCATTATGAAGCTCTCACAATTCCTGTCTAATCCTCTTCCCCTCCATCTAACTCTTGGCCACCATATCCTCCACTATCTCAAAAGCACTAAGCACTACCAAATATGATATGGAGGATTAGAGGGGACTGGAATTATCAGATATTCTGACTCTGACTGGGCAGCTGACAGAGATGATTGCAAGTTGATTGGTGCCTATGCATTCCTTCTGGGTGGTGGCACAATTGCATGGACCTTGAGAAAGCAACACGCTGTGTCACTTTCATCCACAGAAGCCAATTATATATTGCTTTCACAAGCAGCTGCACAAGGGATGTGGCTTAGGTCCTTGTTAAAGGAAATAGGTTTTGGTTTTACTTTTCCTCTTCTACTATACAGTGATAATAAGGGCTCCATCAACATTGCCACTAACCCTGTCATTACACATGGTACAAAACACATAGATATATGTCATCATTATATCCGGGAATGCCTTTCAACAAATGCCATTGCAGTACAACACCTTCATCTCTTATTACTGCTGACATCCTCACTAAACCCTTATCCCTTCCACTATTCTCTTCTCACTGATCTGGCCTTGGCCTTGTGGAGTATATGTCCAGCATGGGGGGTGTTGATGATGCTAGCTTATATAACTACCTCCTTCCTTTTTTGTCTCGATACTGCACATACACATACACATGTACACATACATGGTACACACATCCCACTGTACATACCTTCATGGTCCATGCACTACATAACTTACTATAAGTAGTATGTAATTGCGTTCTATAGTAATGAGAACTATTCAAGTTCCATCTCACACATGACCTGCCTCCATCAAGGTGAAGGACTCACTGAGGAAGTGTACTGCACATGGACAGCAGGTGCAGCAACACTGTTGGTACATGACACAAGGCACTGGCTGGCCTCCCCCACTAACTTTGAGTGCACAGGACATGCACTGGCAGTGCAATGGCACTGTGGCCAATGCAGTGTTCTTCTTGGAAGGCATCTGTGATGTTGTGGCAGCCACAGCCCAACCAGGTTGACTGTGGTGGGCATGGGAATTCCTCCCACCAGCACAGGTTGAAGAGTACTGTCAGGACACATTATTTTTCTTTTCATTTTTACAATTTTCTTTTATCTTATCATGAGAGATCTGCATCTTATCTTATCTTATCCGATTAGATCTCTCATGATAATCTATGACTCATTCACAATTCATCATTGGGCTGATTACTCATTACTTATGACACATATTCTCACAAAGACTGTGCAATGCTGCACATTACTTACAGATCATTCTCACACATGCTGCACATGACATCATGCTATCCTTGTTCTGTACTTTCAAATGCCTACCCTACAGTAACATACATGGTCTGTGCATGTAGGCATATACTATATATACTGTACTAAGTAGTGTACTTGTTCTTTAGCTTAGTACTTCTGGGATATCCACTTCATAGTGAGTTAGTCCTTGAAAATACTATCATCCCTTCTCTCCATCCTCTTCATAGTCTACTGTGTGACCTCACTAGTAGTGTCAGCCTCACAAGTACACCCAAGCAACCAATGATGCAATTGAGTGTGAACTGGAGCTAGAGGAAGCCACAGACCAGGAACCCAAGGAGTATGAGACACAGGAATGTGTGGAGCAGGAGGCATGGGAGCTAGTGGAGTATTTATATACTGAGCTGTGAGTTTTACTCCCAGTACTATAAAGACTTACACTTTCCTTTTCTTTATCTTTCTTTCTTTCTTTACATTTAATTGCTAAGGACTATCATTATGCATTTGGCAAGGACTCATCTCTCTTGTCTCTATGTGCCTTTGTTTATCTCTTGTTCATTTCATGCCTGTGGCTGAGCCACTTACTATATCCATGGATGCATCTGAGGTCATGTGTGCTAAGAGCAGCCTATTGGATGGTCTTAGGGAAGGTTTGCTATAACAATACACTGGTAACAAGGTAGTTGGTGTGCACTTGATGAGTGTAGTAAACATTCCTGATGATGATGAAGAGTGGGATCAATGAGGTAGTGATGAGGATAATTCCACCAATGACTATGCAAGGATCCAGAGTGATGAGTATGGGATGTCTTAGTGACATTTAGAGTGACTTAGAGATCTTAGACTTAGTTCTTAGGTAGTAAAGTGAGATTGTAGTGAGCTTAGATCAAGTGCAGTATAGGAGAAACCCTAGATTGCAAAGTTGACAAGACTGGGGTTCAAGATTGCCAGTCTTTCAACTACTTATACAAAACTAGAGTGCTAAAGATAGTACTAGTCCTTAGCAAGTAAATGTAAAATAAATAAAAAAAGATAAAAAAAGAAGTGCTTTATAGTACTTGGAGTAAAACTCACAGCTCAGTAATAAATGCTGTAGTACTATAAAGCAAAAGGAATAGAGTCTTTACTAAGTAAAGTGGAGCTGAGCTCACACTTGTAGTAATAATACTACACTTTACTAGTAAGTAAGAAAAAGAGGGAAAAAAGAAAACCATTATGAGGTGCCAAAGCAAGTGCCTCATAACAATGTGACTTAGTTGATTGCTGTGCAATCATCATTGATCCATGAGCCTTATTTACTTATACTATCTTTAGAACTCTGGTTTAGTATAAGTAGTTGAAAGACTGGTGGTCTTAAACCCCAGTCTTGTCAACTTTGCAATCTAGGGATTCTCCTACACTGCACTTGATCTCACTCAAAATCTTAAGCTCTACCACTCTAAGAACTAAGTCTAAAGACCTCTAAGTCACTCTAAGTGTTGCTAAGACATCCTAAAACCTTGTCACTCTGGATCCTCATTTAGTCATTGGCAGTATCATCCTTATCATCATCTCATTGATTCCTCTTCATTGTCATCAGGAACATTTACTATGCTTATCAAGTGTATAACAATTATCTTGTCGCCAGGGGTATAGTTATCACAAACTTTCATTAAGACCATCCAATAGGCTGCTCTTAGCACTGACCATGTGCAGGAATGACAATTTCTTCTGCACTGTAAATATCTAATCTGGCAGCATGCTCTGATCCTCTAGTTGGTAATGTTGCTAAGTCCAAAAGTTTTTTGATTGGAATAGAACAATGTTGAATTGATCTAATAGTGGTGGGATACATGTGGTGGAATTCTTTAACCAATTTGGGTATGTCTTTGGTGATAATGCCTGCTGGTCCCCAAGAATTTCCATCTTCTGGGTAATTTTTACACTTGATAAGATATTGTATACATCTGTGATGTTTTCTGCTATTTAAGATTTTCTCAACTTCACACTGTTCAACATTGTCCTTGATGATTGGAGGAGGAGATTTGACTTTTCTTTCTGGAATATCATTTGGAGTAAATGGAAGTAGTTTGATGATGTGAAACACAGGATGGATTTTCATAGACTTGGGAAGTGTTAATTCATATGTGTTATTTGAGAGCACTTTGATGATTGGATAAGGTCCAAGCCTTTTATTATCCAATTTCCTGGTTGGTCTTCCTGTCTGTATGTTAGATGCATCTAACCAGACTTTGTCTCTGATTTGATATTTGGGAGTTTCTCCTCTGTGAGTGTTGTAATACTTCTTCATGTCATCAGCTTCTTTCTTTAACACTGATTCTGCATCCTCTCTTATCCTCTTCAATCCTTCAATGACATTATGGACTGCTTTTCCTACTGAATTGATAGTGGACATCTTGCCCAGTTCAAATCCCATTTGTGGATTTTGTCCAGAGTTTAAGATAAAGGGAGAATCTTTTGTGTAGGCATTGACTCTATTATTATAGCAGAATTCTGCCATAGGTAGCCAGTCCATCCAATCAGTTTGATGGTGATCAATGAAAATTCTGAGATACTGTTCTATCTCCTGATTAATTCTTTCCATTCATCCATTTGTTTGTGGATGATAGGCTGTTGATAGAGCTGTCTTTATGCCTAATAGTCTATTTAACTCCTGCTGTTGGTTTTTCACTACCTTATGATGCTGATCACACTGTTTACTTATTGAGTATACTTATCTCTATCTCATCTTATTTTCTATTTATGGTTTGAGCTCCTCTTCAACTCTATCTTGCTCTTACTATATCTTCTTTATCTCATCATCTTCTCACCTCAGCACTTCTGCATGTGCTGAGGTGAGTATCTCTTCTGCTCTCTGAGCTCTCTTCTGACATACCTGCTCTATGCAGCTCTCTCTGTCTTCTGTGTACTGTCTACCCTCTGGTACACATCTTCTCTATCTTACAGATGTGGTCTTAAGGCCCTCTGCTCTGTCTTACCAAGGCTATAGCCTTGTCTCTTGCTAGAATGGCCTTTGGGCTCAACACTTATCTATTTTATGTCATGGTGTTTGCTTCCCTAGCTGTGCTGCCCAGATTTCAACACATTCATCATTTTGGATGTGAATTGTGGACCCTGATCAGATAAAGTTCTCTCTGGTATTCCATGGTGCTTCCAAATGTTATCTCTGAACAATTTTGTGACTCCTTTGGCTGTTATGTCTGATGTACTTGCCATTGTGTGAATTATTTTTAGAGAATTGATCCACAACCACAAGTATTAAATCATATACTTGGCTATTTGGTAATTGTGTAATGAGATCAGTTGAGATGACCTGCCAAGGATTTGACAGTATTTCATTTGGAGTCAATTCTCATTGTGATTTTCTTGGAAATGTCTTTGTTCTTTGACAAATATCACATCCTTTGACATATTTCCCCACATTCATGACCATTCCTTTCCACCAGAATGTTCTTGACACTATCTCCAGTGTCCTCCATTGTCCTGGATGTCCTGCTATCAGAGTATCATGACAGTGCTAAGTGACTTCTGCTCTGCAACTGTCTGGAACAAGGACAAAGTCCTTATATGTTAACAGTCCTTGTTTATTTTCTCCCCATCCAGCTATAATCACTGGTTTTGCTTTGTCTCCTGATAATTCTCTCCACATCTTGACATCTCCATCTTTTTCTTGTTCATATTTCATTAATCTTGGATGTGCAAGCACTATCAACAGGATTATTGTGTGATATTGGTTTGAAGAATTCTGGTTTTAGCAGTATAACATTATCATGTTCCACCCCCTCTTTATGATCTGATCACCTCAATAAGAGATTGGGTTTGGCTGAACTCTTTCCCAGTCTGTGGGAAAGGTGAAAGTTGAACCTAGAAAGAAACAGGGACCATTGAGCCTGGCAATGGTTTAGTTTCTGGGCACTCATAAAGTACTCTAGGTTTTTGTGGTCAGTAAGGATTTCAACCACATTATCTATTCCTTCTAGATAGCATCTCCATTGCTCTAGTACACATATGACAGCCAACATCTCTTTGTTGTAGATGTTGTAATTCCTCTCTCCTGGTGACAACCCCTTGCTGATATATGCCATGGGATGCCATTTCTCATCTTCTCTCATCTGCAAGAGTACCACTCCAGTAGCATACCCCAAACTGTCTGCTTCTACAAGGTAGGGTCCATGAGGTTCAGGAAAGACTAAGACTGGTTTAGAGCTGATAGTGTGATGTTTGGCATGGTGGTCATACCTAGGCCAGGTCTCTCCACTCAAGGAGGATGGAATGGGGACAGTGGGTAAAGCTCAGGAAGAAGGGCCAAAGCAGCCAAAAGCAATGGCAGTGACATTGAATATAGGTAGTAAAAGATTGTAAGTGTCTCCATGCTGAGGAGAGGGACTGAGTAGTCAACTACTAAATAATGTCCCAGAGATTGTCCTTAAGTACCTATAGATACTACACACAGACCACACTAACTAAGTAAGTGTCTGGGGCACAGGTGTCAGACACAAAGAACAGTACATAATTCTAGCAAAGTGCAGTCTTTAGATCCTTGAAGCAGTCTTTAGATTCTTGAAGCAACATTTTTGCTCCTGTTCCCAGTGCCATTTCATATCTTTTTGTAGAAGGGAATTGAGGGGTTTTTCTAAGTCAGTAAAGCCTCTCATAAAATGTTGATAGAAATTTGTGAACCTGAGAAATGAATGGACTTCAGTGATGGAGGTTGGCATGGGTCATTCAGCTATCCCTTGGACTTTGATTGGGTCCATCATGATTTTATCAAAGGATATTCTAAGGCCAAGATAATCAATTTCCATCTTTTTGAAGTCACATTTTTCTGGTTTCAGGTATAACTTGTTATTGTGTAATATTCTGAGAATGTCCTTGACTATGAGATGATGTTCTTCCAATGTTGCTGTAAAGATAAGGATGTTGTCCATATTGACTACCACTTTGCCCTTTGTGATGAGTTCTCTAAAGAGATGATTCATCATTGTTTGAAAGGTTGCAGGGCTATTGGTAAGTCCAAAGAATATAACAAGAGGTTCAAATAGTCCTTTGTTGATAATGAAGGCAGCCTTCCATTCATCTCCTTCTTTGCTTTGAGTATTGTTATATCCCCATCTTATGTTGAGTTTGGTGAAATATTTGGCCCCTTTGAGTTTGTCTATCAATTCTGAGATAAGTGGTAGAGGATAAGAACTCTTGATCATAATCTCATTGAAGCATCAATAATCTTGAATGGGACATAATTCTCCAGACTTTTTCTTGATAAATAAAAATGGTGAAGCCATTGGTGATTTGGAGGTTTGTATATGTCCAGATTTCAAGTTCTCTTCTATAAATTTCTCCAACTCTTGTTGTTCAACAAAGGATAGGTTATACACCTTTCCCATGTGCATCTTTGTGTTTGGTTTTAACTTGATGGGATGACCCCATATCCATTTAGGAGGCATTTCATCAAACAATTCTTTATCAAAGATATATTTAAACCCATGGTACACTTTGGGGACAATATCTTCAAAAGATTGTTTGATTTCTTTTTGCCTGCTTCTATTGTTAGATCTTGGGATATGTTACAAATTGCTGCTTCCTTCTCTTCATTTCCCACCATAACACAAAGGGTTCTGTACACACAGGCTATGGCAGACAAGAGACAATAAGATGCATTGGAGAGCAAGTCCAAATAAGGGCACAGTGGCAGTCATGGCTGCAGTGGCAAGGCAGTGGTGTGGACAAGGTAGTGAGCCACAGCATAAGAGGAGACAACTACAGGGGAGTAGTGAATGAGAAGAAAGTAAGATAGGTAGAGTGAAGTACTCACTCAGACAGTGTTGTAGATGTCTGAGGAGTTTGTATGGTGGTGAGTGTATCTTATATAGTATCTGCTATGTAAGGTGTAGTGGAGAGTAATGTGGTAGAGTATAAGGATGCCCATATGCAGGAGGGATGTGTATTGTCCTGGAATAGTGAATGGGTTGAAGTATGAGAAGTCCAAGGAGATGATGGACAAGATAGTAACACATGTATGTGTAATATGTATGTAAAGAGCAGGTAAAGGAGGAAAGCTGAACAAAATAATATGCATATGGATATTCAACAGATTTGATCTCCTTTTTGTACTTCATCATCATCATCTTCATCTACTTCCACCATTTGAGGTACTTCTTCTTTTGTCTTCATTGTCTTCTTCTTTTTCCAAATCTTCCTCTCTTCAACTACTTGAGATGACAATGCTGTGGACATCTTGTAAATGATATAATTCCTGTGTTCCAGTCTATTCCTGAATTATGGATTTTAAACTGAGTTTCTCTTAATATAAGATTAACTTTGCCTAGTCCTGTTACACAAAATGTCATTCTTTCTGTGTGATTTTGGACCTTGACTATTAAATCCACTGTTTCTTTGATGGATCCTCATTCATTCCTTGATCCATCAACATTATAGACTGGTATAGATATCAGACACTTGTTTGTGTTAAGATGATTTGTTTTTACAAACTCTTTGTCTATATAACACATAGTTGCTCCTGAATCTAAGAGTGCTTCAATCATTACAAATTGTCCATTCTCTGGTACTTTGATTTCAACTTTAATCATGGGTAATTCTGTCTTTATTCCCATGGTTATGTGTTTTTCTTTTTTTTGAGAGGGCATACTCTCAGATGTCTCTTTCTTCTCAGTCTTTATCTCTAATGCAATATTACTTCAACAGGATCACATACATTGGCATGGTCAATAGTGCCATCATCTGGAGTAAGTACTGAGAATTGATTCTTGGATGGTCCAGCAACATCTACTGGCCATCCATTGCAAAACCCAAACCATTCCTTCATTGTGTATCTTCTTCTCAAACTCTGCAGTTGTCATGTTTTGAATCTCTTTGTGAATCTCTCTCATGGCATTTTGTTTCTTCTTTGGGAAATTTCACAATATGTGTCCTTTATCTCTGCAATTGAAACATATGACACCTTTTCTTCCTCTTGCCCTACTGACATCCATAGGCACTGTAGCATTACTGGCTTTTTGGTAGGTGGAGGTTGATGCTTGGGGACTGGTTTGTTGAGGATATCTAGGAGTCCATTAAGATGGGCCTCTAGATTGCATAAGTTTGTGATATTCTCACATATGCCTGTCCATTTGTTGCATCATCCTCTGCCATTCCAAATATGTGACAGGAGGGGGATTGATGTTATAAATTCTGCTGAGTAGATCACTGTTAATTCCTCTTTTGTAGCAGTCAATGAGTGCATAATCATCATATCACATTCTTGCTGCTATTGAGAGAAAGTCTGTGGTGTGGTTTTCCCCATTTGTTGTAATTTATGTAATGCTTGTTGTGCAGTATGGGCTTCATCAGGATCCCCAAATTGCTCCTGTATTTTTGTGTTGAATTCTACCCAATCAGCAAATGGCATGGGATATAATGGATTGAAGGGGCTTGCCTCATGAAGTCATTGTTTCACAACTTGTAGATTTTGCCATGCTTCTGCCAATCCTCCTATCATGTAAGAGAGGGCATATGTTATTTGATTGCTATCACCCCACATTTTGTTTGCTGTGAACACTAGAAAGAGTTCTTGGACAAATGAGTCAAGTTTGTCTTGCTTCCCTGAGAATGCTGTAGGTGCAGAAACTTTTACCTGGTGTGGGGCAAATACATGGGCCAATTTGGTGGCTGTTTGGCAAGTGGAAAACATTGGAGTAGGCTGCTGGGCTGCCTGGATTGTAAGCATCCCAGTTATTGTCATGAGGTTCTTGGCAATTTCTGCCATTGAATTGCTCAACCCCAGCATTGCTATGTTTTGCTCTTTCTGTATTTTGGCCTGCTGTTCAATATCCATCTTCATTGTCTCCAGAGTATCCTCTGTCGACATTCTTTACTATTTTTCATTTGGCTTTTCCCCTGCTTGCTTCACACTCACTCTACACATACTTAGTACATACATATTACACATATTACATACACACATACTACAACTTCTTCACCATCTCCTCAGACTTCACACACTTGCCCCACTCACCACACCAGGATGATGCACATCTGTCTACATATGGGCATTCTTGTACTTCATCACCTTACTCTCTGCCCTAACCTTACTGGGTGAACACTATATAAGATGGACTACATACTCTACATCTCCTCAGATGCTCTACATCTAGTCTGAGTGAGTACATTCCTTATACCTCTCCCCATCTTATTCTCATTTCTATATCTCCCTGCAGCATACTCTTACCACACCATGTTGCACTGCTGCATTCACCACCACTCCCACTTGCTGCAGATGTCATCTGCTCTCTCCCTATTTGGGGATGCATGTCTACTTGTTACAATAATAGCTCTGTTTGTCCTTGCTTGCCCAAACCTGCATGTACATCCTCCACTTCCAATAGTTGAAGTCTTTGTTGTAAATTGTGCACTGATTACACTGCTGAGCAGTTCCTCTCACTATATCTTCTTATATCTCTTATCTCATCTTATTGCTCTAATCTCATCTTATCTACTTACATCTATATCTCATCTATTCATCACTACAATACCCTTCCTTCTTTCCTCTTTCTGACATCTCTTAATCTCAGCCTTTGTAGTGGAGCTACAACTCTATAGCTTTGCCTCTATATCAACTTTTCCCCACTTGTTGTCTTTTCCCTCTAAGTCTTTCCACAACTTGGAAAGCATCTGGCTCTACTCTGTCTTACCTCTGCACCCTCATGTCTGGCACACTCTATCTAGTCTTGGCTGTGCTCTGCCTTATTCCTCTCTCCTCTTCCCAATCAATGACACTCCTCTGCCTCCTTTTCTCCCTTGTCTTCAGTGCCTGCACACTCCTGCATTCACAGTCTTTTTGTGTCTTCTTCCTGTCTGCATTTGTGCTCTCTTTCCTCCAATGAGTCTTCAATCATTGGTGCTAGTTTGTGAAGTTCCCAATTCCTGCTGGGTCCTGATTGACTCATTGTTCATTTCTAAAAATGAAGGCTTGGGGGATCAAGTTATAATAAGGGCTGGCATATTTGTGGTACTGAGGAAAGAAATACCACAGGAATTCTTCAGGATGATTGGTGTAATAGGGATTGTGGAGATTGAAGAACCAGTTTGCCTGCTGTCTTCTATGCCAGAAGGCTCCTCCATAGAAATGTTGGAGAGCAGCAGAAGTTGCTGGATGAGTAGGTGGTGGAAGAGTACTGTATCTGGCATAGGATTTGCCAGAGTGAGTTCTCTTTTCCAAGCAGAGTGTTCTTGGAATGATGAAATATAAGATTGTGCAAAGTGAATACTCACTATTCATTTTTCAAGGGAATAGGCCTTTCAAGACAAAATGGAAGATGTAAAATATGTAAAGTAGATACTGGTAGATATGTGTTACTGGTACTATGAAAGAGATCATGTTATAGTAAAATTTTATGGTATCTCTGGTCTTAATGGTTGTCAGAGGGATCTTTTATGTTCCACTAAGTGGTAGACACCCTAGCACTACTTGCTGAGGCAATGTAATGCCCAGGACTGTAGCTGAACTACAAAGAATGGAGAACTATAACAATACAACACTCTCTTTGAGTGAGGAGGGAGGGGAGTGATGATTTGAAGCATGTGAAGATGAGTGAGGGAGGAGGTGAGGTCACTGATAGGAGCTTTATACAATTGTGAGGTGGATACTAGATAGTGTGGTCACAAGAGTAAGAGGAGGGGATTGGTGAAAGGATGAGGCAATACACTCAAGATGAGTCATGCTGGATAAGCAGATATCTCAGATGTATAAAGCTAAGGAAATACATACTACTAGAGTGCCCTATATATACTAAGGAGATTGGCACACAGACCATGTGCTGTCACTATATGGCAGGTACATGTAAGTAAGATGCACAGCACCTGTGAGAACTATCAATAAATGACTGTGGGAAATGTAGCCATAGATAATCATGAGGGACCTGATAAGATGTATGGTGTAGTTCTTGAGTGATAAGATCAAAATAAATTGTAAAATGATAAGAAAAATAGGTACATCCTGACACTCACACAGTAGTGTAGCACCAGCAGTGCAGCACCTTGCACTACTACTCACTGCCCCCATGCTGCATGTCCTGGCTGCTCACTACTGCCATGTACTGCATCCATGGGCTGCTCATCACACCTGAGCTTCTACCCCCACACTGCATCCACTTGGCTGCTCAACATCATCATCACACCTGACTATGCTGCATGTGTTGGCTACTCACCACCACCATGTGCTGCATAGCCTGGCTGCATATCTTTTTTATTATAACAAAAAGCAAATTGCATGCTGGAGCTGACCCAATGCTATCCCAACAGATTATATGGCACTGCAGCCACACACCCTCCCTGCCATGCAGCCACTGTACCAGTGCCTGTGTCCACAGAAGATGATGTGGGCAATTGGTATGTCCATGTCAGGACACATTTATTTTCTTTTCATTTT
The DNA here is from genome assembly GCA_003314395.1 of Albatrellus ellisii. Taxonomy (NCBI): domain Eukaryota; kingdom Fungi; phylum Basidiomycota; class Agaricomycetes; order Russulales; family Albatrellaceae; genus Albatrellus; species Albatrellus ellisii. The sequence goes on from QLPN01000569.1 coordinate 19,342, forward strand.
ATGATTTCTTTTATCATTATTGCTCAAGATCTACAAGAGATATCTTATCAGATCATTGATAGATCTTATCGCAATTATGCATGACTCATTCATCATTCATCATCAGCCTGCTTACTACATATATATGACACATATTCCCACAGTTGCTTACTGAGCTTCTCACAGATGCTGCGTGTGAGGCCGATGCTACATCGAAGCTGAACAACTGAGGAAGAATGCTAAATCAACAAAAAGGATGATCGCGCTTAGACTAGTGGATATCCCAGATGATCAGAACTGGGGAATAAACTGCTAGGAGTCCTATGTATATATAGTATCATGAAGCGTGCACAGACCATGCAGTACAGTATAGGGCCGGAAGATGAGAAAGTAAAGTAATGATGTCATATCTAATAATAGGAGAGACACATCAGTGCTGACTGAGGCTCTGCAGCAACTGTGGGAGTGATTGGTGATATTCCACAGCAGGTGTGAGAAGGATTGGTGAGCATGCGCAGTAGACATGAGAAAAGGAGTCATAACTAAATATAGAATGGGCCAATCAGAGATTGGATGACATATGTGTCATCGGCCAATAAAGACGAAGAGAAAGAGTACATGACCGTGGGAATCGCTTTGATAGATCAGGAGCGATTGTAAGATCTATGATGATATAGATGTAAGAAAAGAGAGAAAAATGAAGAGAAAATAAGGAAAATAATAGCGGCCTGACAAATACCCCCTTCTTAAGGCAAGATGTCTCGACAAGTGAAAAATGGACATGAACATGCATGGCAAATATCTTCTTCACCTTCCATAGATTTGAAAGGAATGCCAGCAAAGAGTGATGGAGAAAGAGGAATGATGGAGGAAGATTTGGGTAATTCTTTCAAATCTTCATATGATTTAGGAGTAATAACTCCATCATCGTCTTCATCTGTGAAGTCATCTTCATCATCAATAATGCCAAAAGGTACTTCCTCATATCCTTCGTCAAGAATTGGTGGAGTAGGGAGAGGTGTATCTTCATGAAGTTGTTGAGCATAATGTGGTTGAGCCATCATCTCAGGTGTATATTCCATCTGGTAAAGGGAATAAATGGCTACCAAATGTATTGCTTGAGGATGTTCTTTATGGTACCTCTTAAGCATGTCAGGAACATCTTCCATCAATACTGAAGCAGGTTCCCAAGAATTCTCCTCTGTGGGGTAGTCCTTCCATTTGACCAGATATTGAACCTTACCACAAGAGAGACGACTATTGAGAATTTCTTTGACTTCATATTCTTCAACACCATTCTTGATGATAGGAGGAGGGGGAGGACGAATTTCTCGTTTGATGATAACGTCTTTGACATATGGATGAAGTTTAATGACATGGAAAACTGGGTGAATCTTCATTGTCTTGGGGAGTCTGAGTCGGTAGGCATTATTCAAAAGTACTTCAAGTACTTCATATGGTCCAAGACATTTATGATCCAGTTTCTTCATTGGTCTACCAGTATCAATATTGGTGGCTTCAAGCCAAACTTTATCTCCAATGGCGTAGATGGGAGTTTTGCCTCTATGTTCATCATAAAACTTCTTCATATCATCTGCTGCCTTCTTCAATGACACCTCTGCTTCTTCTCTGATATGTTTGAGCCCTGCTACAAACTTGTCCACTGAATCAATCTTGGTAGATGTACGAGGTTCATGGCCCATTTGTGGATCTTGTCCATAATTCAGCATGAATGGAGAATACTTTGTTGCTGAATGAACACGATTGTTATAAGCAAATTCTGCCATAGGCAACCAGCTTGCCCAATCATTTTGTCGATGGTTTATAAAAATGCGGAAATATTGTTCGATTTCTTGATTTATCTGCTCTGTTTGTCCATCTGTTTGAGGATGATAAGCCATAGATGTGGCTGTTTGAATCCCCAATAAATGATTTAATTCGCACATGACTTGTGACACAAATTGAGGTCCTCTGTCTGATAATACCTTTTCTGGGAGACCATGATGTTTCCAAACATGATCTCTCATAAGACATGCCACTCCTTCTGCAGTGATTGTTTCTGTGGTAGGAATAGCATGAATCATTTTGGTGAAATGATCCACGACCATGAGAATAGAATCATTGCCTTGGCTTTCAGGCAATTTGACAATAAGATCTGTAGAGATAATCTGCCAAGGACGTGATGGGATTTCATTAGGTGTTAGCTCTCCTTGTGGTTTGGTAGGGAAAGTCTTCATCCTTTGGCATAAATCGCATCCTTTGACATATTTCTCCACATATGACGCCATGTTTGGGAACCAGAAGTGTTGTCAAACCATTTCCAAGGTTTTCTTGTAACCTGGATGTCCTGCTAGAGGTGAATCATGGCAGGTCTTCATCAATTTGGCATACATTGTTTCTGGGACATAGAGTTTCCCATCATAGAAAAGTGTCTTCTTTTCATCTTCACTCCATCTTGCAAATACTGCAGTTTTCCTCAAGTTTGCATCCAACTTGTCCCAAATTTTGTAGTTGTGATCTTCTTTTTGTGCATCCATAATCTTTTTCAAGATAGGAGGACTGAGAGCTGCAAGGGAAATCTTGTGTTTGAAAAATTCCAGCTTGAGCAAGATGACATTCTTGTTGTCATCTTCTACCCCCTTCTTATGGTCTGAATGTCTCGAGAGGAGATCAGGGTGAACATTGGCAGAGCCTGGTTTGTGGACCATATCGATCTGGAAGCAAGACAAATAGAGAGACCAGCGAGCTTGATGACAATTGAGCTTTTGGGCTGTCATGAAGTATTCCAAGTTCTTGTGGTCAGTGA
>QLPN01000573.1:2778-13521 GCA_003314395.1 Albatrellus ellisii
TTCGAGTTTCTGAGTTGGTAAGTGGTGCCGTAGTACGAAATCTTGATGTATTAAGATTCCGGTTGCTCCACTGTCAATTAATGCTTTGGTGGCGACTTTCTGATTTCTTATGGAGATTTGAATGGGGATGTGAATTGAAGGAGAACCGTTGTATTTCGAGAATGATATGTACAGTTCATTGTCCGAATTCGAGTTCCTGCTAGCAATGTCCAAATTGAAATCATTTACTCCTTTGTCCGTCGCTGACTTAGGAGTTCTTAAAAATTCTGAGTAGTTCTGAAGAGATCTTGCATATCCGCTTTATCTTTGTCAGATAATTTCATGAGGGCGCGTGAAATGGTTATCATGGGGTCCTCTTTTTCTCCTGGTTCTTGGGTTCCCCTTATTGCATAAGCAGGTTTGGGTGTTCCGTAGTTTTGGTCACATTTGACTTTGCATTCTCTGCCAAAATGTCCTTTGATACCACATCTGAAACAAGCTCCTTCTCGTTTCCTCTTGTCACGTTCTTCATCAGATAATCTTCCATTTCCAGTAAACCCAGCTCATGTGAATACTTCTTTTTGGAACATTTCCATGGAAGAGAAGTCTTCTATTGCGCGAATAGAGCGAGGGTTCAATTTCCTTGTATGGGATTCTGTATCCCCTTTGAGTAAATCATCGGGGTATAGGAATCGTCCGCCTTGTCCGGATCGAATACTGTTTTGGAAGTCGTTGTTGGATTGGTTTTGATCTAACCTTATGGCGAGGTTTTGCCATTCTTGTAAGGTAGTTGGTAATACGTCTCTGGTTGTCATGATGGTATCCTTGATGTCTTTTCTAAGACCGTTCTTAAATTTCTCGATGTTGGTTATATCGTTATAACCCGTGGTGTTGGCGATAGAATTGAATACTGTGACGTATTCCGAAGCGGTACCTCTTCCCTGGACTAGCCTATCCAGGTTGTTTCATGATAATTCCCCTTCGTTAACTGGGTAGAATTTCTTTCCAAATTGGTCCTTGAACTGTTTCCATGTAAGCGTTGAAGAGGACGCGGTGAGCTGATCAATGATTTGTCCAGCCCAGGTTCCGGCAACCGTTCCTTCTTTACAGAAAGATAATGCAAAGGCGATTTTATCCGTATCATCTTTGAAATTCTTGGTAAGGAAATGGAGTTTAACTTTTCAGATAAAGTCTTTGGCGGTGGATTCGGTTCCAGAAAACTCGGATGGCTTATTGAGCCTTGGTTCCTTGGAGGAAGTGGTTGACGTGTGAGCCATTCTTGATATAATTGATTGAGTTCTCGTCGGGTTCGGGTAATTTGTTGTTGTCGTCAGATCAGTTGGGTTTGAACTCGTAATTCCGGGGGTGATTCTTGATTGAATGAGAGGGGTGGACGAGGTAATGGTTTCGTTTCCTGAAGTTGTCGCTTGAGGAGTAAAGAATGTTTCCACTTGAGGAAGTGGTTCCTGAATGTTGATGGGCGTTCTTGGTTCTGGGGGTCCTGATGGAGTTCTTGTGCGAGATTCAGGTCTTGATCTTGGGATAAGGCTCTGTCGGTATTCGGGGATCGTGGGTAATGAAGATACTCGTTCGGGATATACTTCGACGTAATCGTAGTCTGATGGGTTGTTGGGATGCCAGCAAACGATAACTTGGTTCTCGTCTGGGTCGTCGAAGGCTTCGTAGATCCACTGGTTGTGTTTATCGTAGAAGGTAAATTCGTCTTCCTTATTGGTATATTGTTCGAGTGAGATGGGGACATGGTTTCCGAGTAATTGTCTATGTTGTTGACAGACGTCGGTGTCTAGCGAGATTTCTCGATGGATGTTTGCCAAGAGAAGTGGTAAATTAGTGGTGATAGGATACCCGTTATGGTATGCTGTCTGGGGTTCTTGACTAGTGCGGGTAAAATAAACGAGTTGGTTGTTGACGTAAAAGAGTTTATTGGTGTTGTCGTATTGGAGGTAATCGGGCCACAAGCGGTCGGTTACTTCTAGTGTGATAGCGTTGGCAGGGAGGAGTTGTTGATGGTAATCTCCGTGGAGATTAGAATCCGTGTTGACGGTACGTGCTTCCTAGAAGCACATGTGATTGTTAGGAGGAGTGCGGAGTCTTGTCAAAGTGCTAAGAGCGGCCTAATGGACGGTCTTAGGGAAGGTCTAATATGTTACTCCTGGTAACCAAGGTTTGAACGTTGGTTTGATGAACGTAATAGAGGTTCCGAATGACGATGAAGAGTGGGATCAATGATATAGTTATGAGGATGATTCCACCGATAACGATATGAAGATCCAGTTTGACTTTTAGTGTAAGATGTCTTAATAGCTTTTAGAGTTCTTAGACTTAGTCAAGAAAAAGTGAAGCGAGTGATTGACGAGTTGAGATCAAGCGCAGGATAAGGAGAATCCCTAGATTGCGAAGTTGACAAGACTGGGGTTTAAGACCGCCAGTTTGTCAACTATTTATACAAGACTAGTGATCTAACTATAGTACAGTTTACGCAGTAAAGCGCAGTAAGTAAACGATAAAGCGCAGTAAGGCGCAGTAAGTAAGTGTCCATGTGATATAAGTGGCTCAGCCACAAATGCGAAATGAACATGAGAAAAACAAAGGTAAATAAGAACGAGAAAAGAAGGTCCTTGCTAATTGTATAGTAATAGTCCTTAGCAAGTAAATGTTATAATAAATAAAGAAAGATAAGAGAGAAAAGATAAGTCTAATATAGTACTTGGAGCTATGCTCACACTTAAGTATGTAAATACTTAAGTACTATAAAAGAGGAATGAAATGTAAGTCCTTACTAAGTAAAGTGGAGCTAAGCTCACACTTGTAGTAATAATACTACACTTTACTTGTAAGTAAAAAAAGAAAGAAAAGAAAGAAAAATAAAACCGTTACCGTTACGAGGTGCCAAAGCAAGTGCCTCGTAACATCCAAGGGGTTAGAAGATGATGTGAGAAGAAGTGTGTATGTAAAGAGAAGCTGAGTAAAATGATAGTAGTGCACACAAGAGATTCAACACTCCCTCTGACTGTGCTCCAGTTTGAGCCAGTCTTTGCCACCTTCACCACCACACTTGCAAACCTCCTCATTCAATATAAATGACTGTGAGAATATGAGTCATATGTGTACAGTAAGTAGTCTGATGATGAATCAAAGATGAATTATAGATGATTGCAATAAGATCTACTGTGATCTGATAAGATATCTTGAGTGATAAGATTGAAATAAATCATAAAATGTGGAGAAAAATAAGTATATCCTGACACATGCAAAACCAATGGAATCCCAGACTTGTGGCATCTTCAAACTCATCTCCCCTTGCATTTGATCAGAATCTTGGCCTGGACAAATATATGCTGCACCTTCCATGTTGATCTGGTCACTCTGGAATTGCCATGGCATTCAGGTTGCACAACCTGACCACCTGCATAAATCATCACCAGCATGTATGGTGTGCAATTTTATGGATGCTGAAGTCAATGGCCCTAATGCAGAAGACCTTTACCTTCACCATCATGTCATGCCACTATTATTCTCCTTATTTTTCTCTTCATTTTTCCTATTTTTATTATATCTCTATTGCTACAGATTCCACAATTGCTCCTGATCTATCAAAGTGATTCTCACAGTCATACATTCTTGTTTGTATTTATTGGCCAATGATGCACCTGTTGTCTGATCTCTGATCAGCCCACTTATGAAGTAGTTATGACTCATTTTCTCACTATTACTGTGGATGCTCACTCAGCTCTCTCACACCTGCTGCAGAGTATCACTAATTCCTCTCACACTTACTGTGGACATCAGTCATCCTCTTCCTGATTGGTTGTTATTGTTACATCTACTGTGCAGCCTTTGCTAGTTCATATGCCTGCCCTAGAGTACTGTACTATGTATATTATATGACTCCTAGTGTTATCTCCCAGTTCTGATCATCTGGGATATCCACTAGTCAAAGTGTGATCATTCCTTTTGTTTGCTTTAGTTGTTTCTATACATGCAGGCCATGGCAGACAACAGTAAACAGGGTGTATATGATGCAAGTGATCCCAAGCAGGGAGAGAACAGACATCATGGCTGCAAGCAGTAGAGTGATGGCAAGAGTGGCCACATGCAGTAGGAAGATAGAGAGATGTCAGACAGTGAAGAAAGTGTCTGAGGAGATGTAGTGTATGTGAACCATCTTATATAGTGTCCACAGTGAAGGTTAGAGTGGAGAGTGAATGTAGAATACAAGAGTGACCAAGTTATTAGTGTGAGATGATTGGCATGGTGGTCAACCCAAGACCAGATCACTCCATTCAAGGAGGAAGAGGGAAGGTGCACATCAAGCAGGGGCAAAAGCCCAGAAGAAGAGAGTATTACAACACTAGCATTGCTGAAGTAGTAAGTAAGGAGTGTAGTAGCTAGCTAGTGAGGGAGAAGGGTAGTAAACCAACTGACTATCTGTTACAAGGCACTTGCCCAGGCACCTTGTAACAATTTCCTGTTTCTTTTTCTTTTTTTCTTACTTACTAGTAATGCATAGTATTATTACTAAAAGTGTGAGCTCAGCTCCACTTAGTAAGGACTCATTTTCCTTTTCTCTTTTATAGTACTTAAGTATTTACATACTTAAGTGTGAGCCTAGCTCCTGTGAGGCCAATGTTTGCCAGCAAGGTCACACAAGGTATAAGAGGAGGATAAGGGCTAACACCAGGGATGACATCACACTTAAGCAAACACATATTCCAGATGTATTTGGCTAAAGAAAGAGTATGATACAAGTACTCTATATATACTAAAGAGACCTGTGCACAGACCATGTTTCTACTGTAGGGTAGGTGTATCATAAAGGAATGTGCAGCATTCCTGTGAATGATCAGTAAGCAACTTGCACAGCATCAGTAAGGATGTGCAGCATCTGTGAGAAGCTCTGTAAGTGACCATGAGAATATGAGTCATTTGTAGATAGTAATGAGTCCAATGATGAATGATCATGAGTTATAGATAATTGTGATAAGATCTACTCATGATCTGATAAGATGAGATAAGATATCTCTAGTAGATCTTGAGCAATAACAGTGAAAGAAATCATAAAATGAAAAGAAAAATAAAACATCATGACAGCTCCAAGTACTATAAAAGACTCATCTTTTCCTTTTTATCTTTCTTTATTTATTTACATTTACTTGCTAAGGACTATTACTATACAATTAGCAAGGACTTGTCTTTGTTTATCTTTGTTTATCTCTTGTTCATTTTGCACTTGTGGCTGAGCCACTTACTGTATCCACAGACACATCTTAGGTCATGTGACTTTGTTGATTGCACAGCAATCATCATTGATCCATGAACTTTATTTACTTGTACTATCTTTAGGACTCTAGTTTTGTGTGAGTAGTTGAAAGAATGGCAGTCTTAAACTCCAGTCTTGTCAACTTTGCAATCTAGGGATTCTCCTTTACTGCATTTGACATAAGCTTGCTACAAACTCGCTTCACTCCTAAGAACTAACTCTAAGATCTCTAAGCCACTCTAAGCATCATGTGTCAACAGGCCCCCATGCTTGAGCAACAGTGAGATGCAGTGCAGTAAGTAGGAATGTTAGGTATAAGGCCAGATTTGACTGAAAGGGGAAGTGCTAAGAGCAGCCTATTGGATGGTCTTAGGGAAGGTTTGTTATAACAATACCCCTGGTAACATGGTAGTTGATACATGCTTGATAAGCATAATAACCATTCCTGATGACAATGAAGAGTGGGATCAACAAGATAGTAATGAGGATGATACTGCCATTGACTAATGAGGATCCAGAATGATGAGTTTATGATGTCTTAGGGTGACTTGGAGATCTTAGACTTAGTTCTTTAGAAGTGAAGCAAGTTTGTAGCAAGCTTAGGTCAAGCACAGTAAAGGAGAATCCCTAGTTTGCAAAGTTGAAAAGACTGGGGTTTAAGACCACCAGTCTTTCAACTACTGATACAAAACTGGAGATCTAAAGATAGTACAAGTAGTTAAGGTTCATAGATCAATGATGATTGCACAGCAATCAATGAGATCACATGACAAAAAATGTGTCCATAGGTATAGTAAGTGGCTCAGCCACTAATGCAAAACAAACTAGAGCTAAACAATGACAAATAAAGACAAAAGAAATGAGTCCTTGCTAATTGTATAGTAATAGTCCTTAGCAAGTAAATGTTATAATAAATAAATAAAGATAATAAAGAAAAAGATAAGTCTTTTTGTAGTACTTGGAGCTAAGCTCACACTTAAGTATGTAAATACTTAAGTACTATAAAAGAGAAGGGAAATTGAGTCCTTACTAAGTAAAGTGGAGCTGAGCTCACACTTGTAGTAATGATACTACACTTTACTTGTAAGTAAGAAAATAAAATAAAAGAAAAAGAGAAAGAAAACCATTATGAGGTGCCAAAGCAAGTGCCTCATAACAGGAAGTAGGTAGGAGTGCAGTAAGGTGCAGCTAGAGTGATGACAAAGAGTGGTCAAAGTAATGTGGGAAGATGGAAGTAGAAGTAGAAGTGCACCCAGGAAGGGGCATGCAGTGGGGTGAGAAAAGAAGGGTACAATGAAAGAGCATATGGAGGCAAGTATGTAAGAAGTGCATAAGTGACATGCAGAAAGGTAAAGAACACCCCCAGTGAGTGTAGAGTGGATCTAAAGCCACATGGAGTAGAGAGTGGCAGGGGGGTGTGAGTAAAGTAAAGAAGCAATGATGACACCTGTGTGAGTTCCTCCCTTCCAATCTGATGGGTGGCAAACCATCACCTATCTGAGGTGCCCTGCATGTCCAATATGGCACTACCCAGTGTTCTGAGATTCTGCTGTGTGGGCTGGCTCAGTGGCTCTTGCACCATGTGGATGGGCCTGGTGTGTGGGAGATATGGCTATGTGGTGATGAGGATCATGCACACATAATGCCAGAAAATGACCATCAGCAACATCAGGTGAACACAGTGACATTAACATGCCACATGCAAAAATCATTTGCAGTCACATCAATCACACTGATGAACATCACACACATGTAATGCTGGAAAAATGACCACTAGTGACATCAGGCAAACACAGCGACATTAATGCACTGCACACAACAATCATCCACAGTCACATTAATTGCCCATTTGCTTAGGTGTCAGACTATAGGACTAGGTTTGGCCAACAGAGCAGGATTGATAAAATGTGTAGGCTGAGGTGCAGTCCATGGAGTCCTGAGTCCTGAAGTCAGCATTTGGTGCAATCAGCACTTTTCCTATTTTGCTCATCCATACTTTAATCATCATGTCCAGACCCCATCTCATTGCAAATATCCTTATGATCAACCCTACATTGTAAATTTTCTGTTTTGTTTTGTTTTGTTGTGCTCTTGTCTTGGAGCTAGACTTGTACTTGAATGGTGCATCATCTGTCAGAAAAGAATAGATCTCCCCCCACCCATGATTTGTCTCTCCTCTCCTGTCTGAGCTTCATTGTGAAAAAGTGCATGCCTCCTCTCCCTCCACATACCCTACAATCAAGAAAGTGCACATACCTCATAGGTCACATTCATTATTGTGTTGTGTTCTCATTGCATTGCATTGTGTGAGGCTGACACTATGTTGAAGCTGAACAACTGAAGAATGCTAAAACAAAAATAGGACAATCACACTTTGACTAGTGGATATCCCAGATATATTAGAACAGTAAAGATGAGAGTAGAGAACTGGTACTGTACCTAGCAGATATCCCAGATGATCAGAACTGGGGAATAAACTGCTAGGAGTCCTATGTATATATAGTACCCTGAAGCATGCACAGACCATGCAGTACAGTATAGGGCCAGAGAATGAGAAACTATAGTAATGATGTCATATCTAATAATAGAGGGGACGTGTAAGTGCTGACTGAGGTTCTGCAGTAACTGTGGGAGTGATTAGTGATACTCCACAGCAGGTATGGGAAGGATTGGTGAGCATGCACAGTAAGGGTGAGAAAATGAAGTATAGTTAAAGGTAGAACAGGCCAATTGGAGATTGGACAATATATGCATCATTGGCCAATAAAGATGAAGAGAAGGAATGTGTGACCATGGGAATCACTTTGATAGATCAGGAGCAATTGTAAGATCCATGATGATAGAGGTATAAGAAAATAGAGGAAAATGAAGAGAAAAATAGATAAAATAATAGTGGCCTGACAAATACCCCCTTCTTAAGGTGAGATGTCTCAACAAGTGAAAAATGGAGATGAACAAGTGTGACAAATATCTTCTTCTTCTCCTTCCATTGACTTGAAAGGAATGCCAGCAAAGAGTGAAGATGAAAGAGGGATGATGGGGGAGGACTTGGGTAATTCTTTCAAGTCTTTATATGATTTGGGAGTAATGATTCCATCATCATCTTCATCTGTGAAGTCGTCTTCATTGTCAATAATGCCAAAAGGAATTTCCTCATATCCTTCATCAAGAACTGGTGGGATGTGTCAGGATCGTCAAGCCTATGGTGGACATCCATAGCATGAGACCACTGACTCCCAATGTATCCCTGCTCTCCTTTGGAGAGGCTTACTGGGAGCTGCCTTGGGTCTAGGCCAAGGGATGAGAGGACTCAGCCATAGAAGAAGGGGATGAACTAGCTGTAACAAGCTGGAGTCTATTTGTCTAGCTACCTAACTACTTATAGTACTGGAATGCATGCACAGACCAGGCGCAGTAACTAAGGGCAGGTCAAGCAGTAACTAGAGCACAGCAAGTGTAGGAACACAGCTTACAGATGTGCAGCAGCTGTGGGGACTATCCCCAAGAAGACTGTAACAACTGTAAGTAAGATATCTGACAGGATAAGATAAAAGAGATAAGATGAAGATCTTATCTAATTAGATGATCTAAAGAGAAACAATAAAAGAAGGAAATAATAATGGTAGAGGATAAGGTCAGTGATAGGAGTCTGACAGGGTGGGTGGAGGTGTTTCTTCATGAAGTTGTCAAGCATAGTGTGGTTGAGCCATCACCTCTGGTGAATATTCCATCTGGTAAAGGGAATAAATGGCTACCAAATGTATTGCTTGAGGATGTTCTTTGTGGTACCTCTTGAGCATATCAGGAACATCTTCCATCAATACTGAAGCAGGTTCCCAAGAATTCTCCTCTGTGGGGTAGTCCTTCCATTTGACCAGATATTGAACTTTACCATGAGAGAGATGACTATTGAGAATTTCTTCAACTTCATATTCTTCAACACCATTCTTGATAATAGGAGGAGGATGACAATGAATTTCTCATTCAATGATAACGTCTTTGACATATGGATGAAGTTTGACAACATGGAAAACTGGATGAATCTTCATTGTCTTGGGAAGTTTGAGATGGTATGCATTGTTTGAAAGTACTTCAAGTACTTTGTATGGTCCAAGACGTTTATGATCCAATTTCTTCATTGGTCTGCCTGTGTCTATATTGGTGGCTTCAAGCCAAACTTTATCTCCAATGGCATAAACAGGAGTTTTGCCTCGATGTTCATCATAAAACTTCTTCATGTCATTTGCTGCCTTCTTCAATGATACCTCTGCTTCTTCTCTGATATGTTTGAGCCCTGCTACAAACTTGTCCACTGAATCAATTCTGGTATATGTATGAGGTTCATGGCCCATTTGAGGATCTTGTCCATAATTCAGCATGAATGGTGAGTATTTTGTTGCTGAATGAACTCAATTGTTGTAAGTGAATTCTGCCATAGGCAACCAACTTGCCCAGTCATTCTGTTGATGGTTAATGAAGATGCAGAAATATTGCTCGATTTCTTGATTTATCTGCTCTGTTTGTCCATCTGTTTGGGGATGGTAAGCTGTGGATGTAGCCATTTGAATCCCCAATAAACAATTCAATTTGCACATGACTTGTGATGCAAATTGAGGTCCTCTGTCTGATAAAACCTTCTCTGGGAGACCATGATGTTTCCAAACATGATCTCTCATAAGGCATGCCACTCCTTCTGCTGTTATTGTCTCTGTCATTGGAATAGCATGAATCATTTTGGTAAAATGATCCATGACCATGAGAATAGGGTCGTTGCCTTGGCTTTCAGGCAATTTGATGATAAGGTCTGTAGAGATGATCTGCCAAGGATGTGAAGGAATTTTGTTAGGTGTTAACTCTCCTTGTGGTTTGGTAGGGAAAGTTTTTGTCCTTTGACATAAATTGCATCCTTTGACATATTTCTCCACATATGACGCCATGTTTGGGAACCAGAAATGTCTTCAAACCATTTCCAAGGTTTTCTTGTAACCTGGATGTCCTGCAAGAGGTGAATTGTGGCAGGTTTTCATCAGTTTGGCATACATTGTTTCTGGGACATAGAGTTTCCCATCATAGAAGAGCGTCTTCTTTTCATCTTCACTCCAACATGCAAACATTGCAGTTTTCCTCAAGTCTGCATCTGCTAAGAGTGGCCTATTGGATGGTCTTAGGGAAGGTCTATAATGTTACTCCTGATAACCAAAGTTTGGATCTGGGTTTGATGAACGTAATAGAGGTTCTTGATGACGATGAAGAATGGAATCAACGAGATAGTTATGAGGATAATTCCACCAATAATGATTTGAGGATCCAGAGTGACGAGTGTAAGATGTCATTTAGCGATGTTCTAGTGGCTTAGAGGTCTTAGACTTTAGTTCTTAGAGAATGAAGCGAGATTGTAACAAGCTTAGGTCAAGCGCAGTATAAGGAGAATCCCTAGATTGTGAAGTTGACAAGACTGGGGTTTAAGACCACCAGTCTGTCAA